>JABXWE010014971.1:0-31858 GCA_014611495.1 Limonius californicus | reverse complement strand
TATATATATATATATATATATATATATATATCAAAAATATCAAAGAAGCATTAATAAACTGGAAACAAAGATGTTCCGGAATAGTAATATAGCTAGAGAACACAATCGTGTATGGTATACAATTTGCAGACGACCAAGCAGTAATAGCACATGATACAGATCTTGAATATGTGACCTGCAAGTTAAAAGAAACGTATAGGGAATACGAAATTACAATGAACATCCAGAAGACCAAATATTTAAACACTGGAAGTGAAACCCAGAATTTACAATTTAAATGAAATAGAAGTCTGTCAGGACTATAAATACTTGAGAATGATATTCGACAAAACTGGTATGAATGAAAAGCAAAAACAGCAAGAAAAATACAGGCAAGGAAAGTGATAAGGTGTTTGTTATACGTTTACTGCATAAAATTCCATTCAAAGTTTGGTGCTAGCTCAGTTGATAGAGCGCTAGCTTGGGTTTGACTCCTCAATATTACCAAGTATAAAAATCTTGTGCTGTAACCATCCACACACAATTATCCAATCCGGCTTGCAACCGTGGGATCTTCGTGCTAAAAAACTTCTCTGAAGTTTCTAACGTTCGGATTCGACATTAAACTACCTTAGCTCTGAGGCCGCTGCGCTAGAGTGGGACGAAAAACGATGTTGTTGATGAAGTATATAGCAAGGCATCTAACATAGAACATTTACAAAACAATCGACAAAAATATCTTACTGTATAGACAAGAAACATGGAGGATCACAAATAGAAATAAGAAAATGTTAAAAACAAGCGAAATAGGTGTACTCAGATCAGCGAGGATGTCACGAGTCGACGGTGTAAGGAATAAAGATATTTGACAATAAATTGGACTGCAAGACACAATTATGAAACACATCGAAAGAAAACAACTTACTTGGTACAGGTACGTACAGTTTATGACCATAGGTTATCAAAACACACACTGACCTGGATACTACATCACAAAAAGAAAAGAGGTAGACCCAAAAGGACATGGAATAAAGGTATCAGGAAAGCGACGAACGCGTGAAACTTAGAAGAGGGACAATGGGAAGATTGAAGACAACGGCGCCCAGATATCGGACAACGCCGACACACGTTTTAAACCAAATATAGTATTATTCTTGTAGTAACGAAGTATATTTCTAAACGTAATCGCTTAAACTTATGATTTGAAAATACAGAAACAACTAAAGTTCTACTTACAAAAAATAATTAATATGCTATAATTAGAATGTATCTGCGTGAATTTGATATTATTATAGTAGACAACGGCTATTTCAAGATAACGGACTCTTTTAGCAGAAAATCTATTTTTGCAAAAATAAAATGGTATTTTAAGTTTTTATACTCCAAAGAATATTAGTAAGTTTCCTGGACATAACGCAAACGCATGAAACATATTTGTAGTTCCAAGTCGGTCTCGTAATCAAGTTTGATTTCACGTCCTTTATGTTTTGGAACAATTTCCTTACCCTAACTAAATTTTCGGCTTATAAAAGCTTTATTTAGTTTGGCAGCATCTATACTTACCAGGGCGTAATTTAATCTAAAAATAATTTATGGGGAAAATGTGCAACCCTTCCTTCATTAAGCGTGATATCTAACCCGAAATCTAAAAGAAGCCGACCGTATGCCTGCACGATATTTTATCATGTTTAAAAATATATACTTTTTACGGAGAATGCTCATGAGGGTGATGTGATGGTTTTACAATTAACACACAAAAATGCTTTTATAAACTCGCTGACCGTGAGAAACAGTGACATCAAGCCGTAGAATAAAATTACATTTCCGTATTGTTTTATCTCGTAATTTAGCCAAACAACTGTTTTATCCACTAATACAAACCTGAGTACTGATTTTTTTCGCAAAAACGTGTTCGTTGTGTTCTTACCAGATGTGACAATAGCAGAGAATTTTGTAAGACTTAATGAGTCTTGCTAATTGTCTCTAAATCAAGTGCATGTGGAAACAACATAGTTGTATTTCTTACTGTGCATTTACGCGTTTCGGAATCGGGAAATGACAAAACGCATTGCACAAGTACGTATTATTACCAAGACCTAATTAAAATCACGGTAGAAACTGCGGACGCTCACAAGGCCACCGCGATTGAAAGTGCGAAGTAAATTTACCATCTCAATGAGCGTACCTATAACATTTATGGCGGCGGTAAAGTCGTTATAACAATTTGCGTCCACCAAATTGTAGAATTTGTAGGGGATACGCGACACACCAATAATTCAGTAGTACCAGAAAGTGGAGTATTTTCGCTCCCTAAGTCAGTTTCCATGGTGACTGAACCTCCACCTTGAGATTCTGCATGCCAGAAATCAACAGTCCAATATTGGAGAACTAACAGGCCGTAAAATAAACATTCGATTGGAATATTCTGTGCATGATGCTGAATTGTAAAACCAAACACGTAATCGATGCTTTCCCATTTCCGCCCTCATTCTAGGTTTGAAGCAATACAGAAACTTTTATAAACTTGAAATATGCGACTTTTGTGTTGTTAAGCAAAGCTTGTCTTACAAAATGCCCTCGCAAAATATTCCTCTCGCATGTATAGAAAACATTCACTAATCGAAACAAACTAATCTTCTGGCGTTTTTCATGTTGGGGTCGATATTGCCAGGCATTGTTGTAACATTACAACTGAATATTACAGGAAAACAAATTACGATATTTGTCATAGAAAATGTACAAAAACGATACAAAAGTTTTATAAACATGTTCATGTCTGGTCTAAGTTTGAAAGCATTTCATTCCATTAGTAGCGTTCTATTTTTGAGTATCGCCAAGAGGATTTGATCAATGTAAACCAATATGATTAAAAGAGTCTTTGATCTTATAATTTTGTCTTATTTTTGAATGAAATATATGCAAGTTACATATCATTGTAAAGCGAAGTTTACATACTTCCAGAATACAGTATGCAGTAGATATAGGTTGTATATTATTAAAAACATTTATTGTTAGGACACTTAGACATAAACGTTCAACAATATGCGTAGCGCTAAATTTTAACATTCTGATGTAATTATTATTGAAAAATTGAATTGTAGTGCACCACTGTAAAATTCTGTAACTCCGCTACAAAGCGTTTTCGACCTCGCATCTATACACTATTTTTATGGTTTGGATAAGCACTTTACACGTCCTATAAGTAGCAGCAACCGTTATTGTTACGCATTTGCTATTATTTTGCCTCACTGTTGGGTTTGGAACAATTTGTAAGTGTGTACCATATATGTCTTTGTAAAGGGTAATGTATACACTGTAACTTCTGGTTGTAATTTATACCAGAACGCATTGTTGTCAATGTTATTCGATCAATAATATAAAAAAACCTCCCAAAATAGTACATTTGACAATATCGGTTTTAGTCACTTTCAGTAATAAAAACATTATTTGTAGATCAGAATGTGTAAGCTTACAAAAATAGATCAAAAAAATTATGGTGAAGAGGAAATTTTTCTGTTTAGTATACATTGCCTATGTATACTTTTAAAAGAAACGCGTCAATTTCGCCTATTGTGTATGCAACCAACTATACCAACAACTAAAAATCAGAAGCAAACGTCACTATAGTTGTGAATGAAGGTTATGTTGATGCAGTGTTTATATTAAATAAGTATTTCACCCTGTATATAGGACGCAAATAATGACTTATTTGTTAAATACAAAAATCGACAGGATGATGTTTCTGTAAGGTCTGTGAACATTGTACTTCCTTTGTACAACCAACCACATCAGCGGCAAGGTGGTGTAATGGTCAGCATAGTTGCCTTCCAAGCAGTTGATCCGGGTTCGATTCCCAGCTATCGCAAACTTTTTTTAATTATTATTTTTTGTTATTATATTATGGGAATTCTCGATATTTTACTGAATAAAACTCTCTTCCAGTTCTTAAGCTGTTATCATTCTGATACCACATTAGAATTTCCACTTTCTTATCTTTACTGTACATGGTTGTATAAAACAATACAAGAAGACATTAATAAAGATTAATTTCATTTTTTAACTTGAATTAATTTAATTGTTTTGATCACAGCCTGCTTCAATTGTCTGTATAATTGGTTATCTACATAATAGGCGTAATTGACGCGTTCTTTTTAAAAGTATACGTAGGCAATGTATACTAAAGAGAAAAATTCCCTGTATACACTTTCATAAACCGCCTAATATACAGGGTTATTCACATAAGATAATCAGCCTACATTATGTTTTTATGCAACTCATTTTACAAGTCACAGCTTACTTTAATTATAATTTAAAACTTTCAGCAGTTATGAATCATAAGCATTCACTCTATCGTCTTTGTTATACATTTTATTTCGTGGGACACTTAATTATAAACAATTGTCAATATTTTAAAAAACATTTGTTATCTAAACAAAAGTAAGATGCGTGTGATTCATAATTAATAAAAAGTTGATAGTGTATTTAACATCAACAATGAATTGTAAAATGTGTTACATGAAAACATACATGTAGGCTTATTATAGTACGTAAATATCCCTGTATATTTATATGTTCGTACATATATTCAAATATATGTGAATCACAGACAGCTTTGGGTATCAAAATGTCATAGTCATAGTCATAGTCACTATACTTGAAGATGTGTTCTAAGCTGTTACAAAATATCCACTCACAAAGAAAAGCTCGACATGTTCATGATTTTAGTGAATGTCTTGCAAAAATGCTGTTTTGCGTTTCCGAGGACGGCAGTGCCTAAATTGTAGGTATGACAGTAATAATAAAAAAGTGTGTAGATGTTTTTTAGTCGCTTGAATTATCTAGCTCTAGACCAGTGTATACTGGGTAACATTCATTGTTGTTAGGTTTGCATTTCCTGGCTAGTAACCCTCTATATTTAAAATCTCTTTTTTAGTATTTTATTTACTGACGCTCCCCATTGCCATATTTTGCTCCCTGTCGTTCATTTAAAATAAAATCTATACAATCTTTTGAAACCGCATTACCAACTAAATATTTACAGTTCATATATATAACATTTTAACACAACAAACGTTAAATTTAGGAAATATGTAAAGTTAAGGAATAGAAAATAGTTAAGTGAGTGTTTAACCTGTAGTATCTTCTCTAAAATAAGAAATAGCCATTACAAATTGTTTGAAGTTAATGGAGTGTATATTAAATTTGAGATTAGAAATCCAGTAATAATTTTACCAAATTACCACTGCAATGGCGCGCAGGTGCCCTGTGAACTTTCATATTTTCGGTTTCTACTTATCAACATCATAAATGTATTCAGAACCAGTGGCGTAGAATATGCAGAAATTAGGTTACAATTTGCTTAAAAATTTTACAGTTAAAAAATTCTCTTTCATATTAATAACCTACCATTCCATTTGCTAGAACAAAGTTTTTTTTTTCGTAGTTTATCCAAGTGATTATAGCTTCCCTTTTTGTACAGTGTAACAAAAATGGTGACCGCCTGCTACTTAACGTTTAAAGTTTATTAAAATGTGGTAAAAGTCCCTATAAGCCTGAAGTTGGAAAGCGTTGGTTTCAAGGCTTCCACGGCTGAAGTAAGTTTTGGTATCAAACGGTTTTTTTAATTTGTAAGTTTTTAAAATATATAAATTATTTTTGCCAAGCACTTGTGAATTATTCCTGTATGACGGGTGTCTAATCTATTTTCATCTCTTATCAATCAAAAACATATTCCTTTAATATTTGTTAAATATCTTTACATTCACGTTTTATAAAGTTAGGTTCGAATATAAGTTTTTAAAATATTTGTCAATTTTAATACATCTACAAATATTTTGTTTTTGATAAATTTACCATAAAGAAATTTTTAAATACATTAAAAATATAAAGAGTCTACTATCCGTTTTAAGTTATTATAACTCGAAAATAATGCATGTTATCATAAAGTCATGTTACGGGATCAATTAGGCTTTTTACTTTGCCGTTTACTGAGGTTTCTCTCATTATTGGGTATTGTAATGAGTAAATTTATAGATAACTGTACTTAAGGAAAATATTTTCTAAATAGTTGGCATTACGCAGTTCCTAAAATCACTTTATTTTATGTCAGAAGTCAGATTTGGATTGGTAATTATTTCAGTTATTCCTTTATTCTGTGAAATAAAGCTAATGGGAAATGCTTGTATGGTTGTAAACCAGATATCAATTTTAAGTACAACAGAGGTTGCGCATAACAAGGAGAAACAAATACATGCGAGAATTGTACTAAAATGTTTTAGTATTCACTATTACGAAAGTTCGGAAGATAATTGTTTTACAAATTGTGATTTATATTATATTTGATAAATATTTTTGAATACGTACCACATGTGAATTAAGTAAGTAAATTTATATTGCAGGGTTAGTATATCCAAACAAATTTCTGAGTTAATTTTTCATGTGCCTATCTTGTCAGCATTATGGACAACAGATGAATTGGAAATGTGTTTAATCAAATTGATGTAAATTTTGCCAACACGTAACAAAAAAAGTAAGCCGTTGTACAATTAAAAAGTACCAAAAAGAAGACGTAAACATTACGAATACTGAAAAAGATTGTCAACTATGTATTATTAATGACATTTTATTATGTAATGTACTCGTATGTTGGAAGTTATATTTAGCGTAAAAAAATGTAATAAAGCATACTAATTCAGAATGAAGGATAAATACAAAAAACCAGTTTTCCTTGTACAGTAATCGCCGTGGCCAGTTTATGATTGTATGCTTAATAAGCACCCATTAAGAATGTCTTTTATCGACCATGCAAGTTTATCTACACAGGGAGTTACTGAATTAAGATACCGATTTTTACCGGTATATAATAGTAAAAATAAAAAGACAGGCAGGGTTTCGTTTTCCTGCATGTTTATTTATATGCTTTATATACAGGGTGTATCAGAAATAGGTATAAATATTAAATCCGATGGTAGATTACAATATATGCAAACTAGAAAAAACATTTCTTTGGCAATGGGACCCTTAAGATATGAGAAAATAATAATTGAAAATTTGACCCAAAATCGTTTGAGTACCGCAGGATAATAACAAAAATTTGAGTTCAAAGACATGTTATGCAAAGGAGAGCAAGATAGAAGTGCAAACAAATATTTCTTATCACTTGCCGCAAACCAATACTATTAGGTAGGTCAGTAATTTCTATTCTGTCTGGTGTTGTTATCACACGCTAGACAAGTTTTTACGTGTTTGCAACTTTGGATTTACTTTACAATTAGGTACTAACCTACAGCTTAAATGCATTTTCTATGTATCATCAGCAGTTCTCAAACAAAATTTTATTTTCTAATTCAAAAAAATAAACTTAATGATTTTTGAAATATGAATAGTAACATTGAATTCTACTTGAGCCAATCTATTATTGGTTTAAATATTTGTACCTATTTCTGATACACCCTGTAGAATACGCTTTATAACCGATGCATTCGGAAATCCCGCTCTTTTGTCTTAAAAGCTATATTATGTTTTATTTAAGATTTAGATGCAGAATTAAAATATACAGAAAATATAAGTCAATGTTCTTCAGCCGTAGAATCACTGTTTTCCAAACAAATGCATTTAATGGTGTATTACAATGATATCCAATGGAAGCTGCGGTGGAAAGTAATCAAATAATAATGCAAAGAAAAGATACGCATGACAATTTAGTTCTAAAGAAATCTATTTTTCATTATTTACTTGGAATAGTATATTGGTTCTTCTGGAAATTGATGCATGGTACACCAACATTTTTTGGGAGCATTTATTTCTACATCTGGTCCAAAATAGCTCAGACTGAACGAAAAAAATGTAAACTAGCATCATTGTTTGATACCGCAAATACTTACCTTAATGTGTACAAATACATTGATATTTGAACCGTCGGCATTAAAAGAATTCTAGTTTCACCTGAGATCTTATGATCGAAAATGGCTTTATTGTTTTTCAAAATATTCTCCATGAAGATCAATACACTTTTGCATGCGTGTGAACCAATTTTCGAAGCACTTTTTCCACTCCGATTGAGGTACCTCCAAAAAATGCATTTTGAGCGCATCAACCGCTTCTTCAGGTGTTGAAAAACGTTGACCTCGCAATTTATTTTTGATATTCGGGAAGAAAAAATAGTCCTTGGGTGCCAAATCAGGACTATATGGCGGATGACTCGTCAAATCGACGTTTTGAGTGCTCAAAAAGCCACTTGTTCGATGTGTGAGAGCTCGCATTGTCATGGTGGAGAATGATCCGTCTTCGGCGGTTGGTTTTCCTTATTTCTCCGAAGACTTGCGCAAACAAATACAGTCAAACTTCTATATAACGAAGTCGTTAAATTCTGACAAAAAATTCGCAATAGAGAAATTTCGTTATAGAGAAATAAGATTATTTTTGAAAATAAATTTAATACAATTTGTTTACATATGTAATACGAGTACATAAATGGACCCACTTCAAAACTGCTTCATCAACATCTTCGTACACACATGTTCTAGCACGTTTTGCTGCAGTTCCTACATAGATTCACGATTTTTTATAATGGTTGATAAACTGCTGGCAGGAATACCGAATATTGCTGCAATAACTTTTTTTTAAACCTTTATCAACTTCTTGCAATACTTTAATTTTTTCTGTAATGCTTAAACACTTTCGCTTCGTCGTTTTGCGTAAACTAACCGTTTTTAAAACAGACTTCTATTGCAATTTTCTGCTTTAAGATGCCCATTAAGAAAAGACGTCATTTAAACATACAGGGAGTCGTAAACTTGACAAAACCTTTACAATTCTTGGAAAACTTTCTACGACTGTACCGGAAGAACTTATAATAGACAATATTTGGGTACGAAATTCCCAAAACCATTAATATTTTCATAGATTTTATTTTTTTACGCTAAAAAATTCGTTAAATAGAAATTTAATTTCGCTATTTGGAAACAATTTTACGTGTGTTTTTGGTTAAAGGTGCGGCGTGTAGCGCAAAATTTCGTTATATAGAGAAATTCGCTATATAGACGTTCGTAATATGGGAGTTTGACTGTAGTTGTGTACCATTCAGAATTGTCCAGTTGCGACCATTTGCTTCGAAGTGCTTTGAGCACGAACGACTTTTGTTGGGTTTGGCTCGCCTTGGAAGACCCATACAGTCAACTGCTGTTTACTTTCGGGCTCATACGCGTAGATCCACGATTCGTCACGTGTCACGATGTCATACACATGTTTTGAAGCACCGCGATCGAATTTTTTGAGCATTTCCGGCGCCCAATTGACACGAGCTTGTTTTTGAGCGATTGTCCAATTATGTGGGATCCAATGCAAACAAATCTTTTTTACGGCCAAATGTTCATGCAATATTGAATGTATGCTGGTCCCACTAATGTCCAAGGATACCTCAATCTCACGATAAGTCACATGACGATCTTGCAGTATCAGTTCACGCACCGCATCAATGTGTTTCGGAACCACAACCGATTTTGGACGATCTTCACGAAATTCGTCGTTGAGCGAACTAAGGCCACGATTGAATTCGGTAAACCATCGATAAATACTGGTCCTTGATGGTGCTTCATCGCCAAAAACCGAATTAAGTTCATCGATGCACTGTTGTTGAGTTAATCCACGTCGAAAGTTGTGAAAAATAATCGCACGAGTATGTTCACCATTTAACTCCATTCTTTGGCCGATATGAATTTTTCAAGTTATTGTAAATAACACAAATAGCGCTCGTACGTCAAAACGTTTTGAGTACGTATACCATCGAAAATGTCAAACTTTACGATAGACACGTTTGTTGCCAGATGGCAGCACTATGGTTGTCCAATCCCGAAATATAAAAGGCAACCCTCGTACTTTCTTGCTTCTTCAAACGTTTTCTTTTTGCATTCTTGAACTTTTATGACATATTAAAATATAAGTATAGGATGTTTGGGGAAGTCTACAAAAAATTTTACCCGTGGTCATTTAAGGTAAATAAGAGACACTGCCGCTGCTTCGGTATAAACATTTGAGTAATTTTAAAATGTAAAAATTAATGAAAAATGAAATGTAACGTAAATTTACGTAAAAGAAATTCACGAAAAAGCAAGAAAAAATAACTTTCTGCTAGCATAGAGCGGTTTGACGGAGTTTAAATGTTTTATAGACATTTTCGCGAAAAGATTTTCGGCAACAGTAGGTATGTCAGTTTTGAAATATTCATATTACTACATTAGAATATCTTCTACGTTGGATTAGAAAGTGGATGTTATTTAATGTGTTACTGTCACATTTTATTTTAAAACATCATTTGTTAGTAACCACTTCAAACGATATTCGCCTTGGTAAAAGTAATAATAAAATTAATGTTTAAAATTAATTTATCGCAAATCCAGGTAATCCCAGCTAGTTTTTCCCTGTATGTTTTAAAATAAGCGAGACATTTTAAGTGGTCCAGTTAAACGTTCCACACGGTATAGATATTGCAGTATCTTAAGTTCGTACGCTTAAATATATGGAGTTTTGTTCCTATATTAAGGCAGATAAGGGATGTTATACCATTGATATCGGGAACTAAACTCCCAACATTTATTATCATTTAGTTTTGTGTATTTCAAAATAAAATGAAAGTGATCCTGCGTGTAAGCTCTTATCTCACCCTTAACTTTAGGCAGTTTATCTTCGAGTTAAAGCGTGAACTTGCGAACAAAACATTTCGAACCTCCATTATCTTTAAAAGACCTGAGCACACCCTCCGCAAACTCGATCAATGCATATTTTATGCTGACACATTACAATCAGCTAGTTCCGTACTCGATATTTTGCCTTTAGTTTTAGAAGTTTTCAATATTTGATTTTATAAAAATAAAAAATCATACTCTTTGTTTATGAAAATTCGAGTTGGATTATCAGGATTTTATTCTGCAGTACTTTAAACCGTTAAAACTTTAAGATTTATGGCGCATATAATGCTGCAACTTTATTAAAAAGTGATTTTATATCTAATACGTTTTATTTAATTCATTCGCCGATATAAGGAATTTTTATTATTGTTGTGCGATGCAGAGACCCCTTGGCAAACTCAATTTGGTGTAATAAGAAGGGAAGATCCTGGCTGTATTTCTTTCCATTGAATCGAGGATACCCTTCGGGATTTTGTGATTCAATAATCCAGATTTGAGATTGTTTGCTACACTGTCCCCTTCGATTTTTAAATTAAAAGTTTTAGAAATGATATGAAACTTGCGAATTACAAATGTATTATATATTGGCGTGGTTTGCTAATCGAAAAATTGGAAGCAACCATAGACACGGTATCATTAATTTGTGGAAGATAAAATTTGTTTCTAAAGAACTTTCAAATATTATTTTATTAGCTTATTAGTTCCAACGCTGAAAAGGGTTGTAATAAAACCGTATTGTTTTGTTGGTTATCTATCTGTAAATGTTTAACAATTACGCCTTTCAAATCTGTTGATAAAACGTACATGAATAGCAATGATGAACATACTTTAACATACATTTTGCAATAGTTTGTAAAATAGTAGTATATAATTAGTACATAATATATATTTTCGTTCCGATACTCATATCCCTATTGACTACGTTTATTGTTAACAGACCTGATAACACACCTTGTAGGTGCCATCTTGCTAATTTAACCGAAAAACTACCATACATTGTATAAGTTGAAACTTATATTTTCTTTTATAACTTATTTAAGTGGTCACTGTAATTAACTGTAAGTACTGGAAGTAACGTTTTTCTAAAACTAGTGAAATTTGTAATGTTACGAAGAAATTTTCTACTCGTATTAAGTTTCGTAGAAACTTTAACATACTGTATAGCATATTATTCGTTGTTTACCTGTATGAGTATGCGTACTTCAGTCCAAACCGGAGGTAGTTCGAATGATTAACAGCTATAGTTCGCATTAAATATAGAGCACGGTGTAATTGTCAAAAAATCGACGTTTTGGTTGAAATTTAGAAGGTATCCTTCTTTTCATTGCGTACAAATCGATTTTCGGTTGTATCAAAGAAATATCTTCTATTTGACACCAATTTAATTTAGTTGTACAATTTATCCAAGTCACTTCGTAAATAGACATTAAAGCCTGCAATTTATTCATTTCATGGAATACGAATACCTGCTTATTTTGTAAACAGGTTTCATAAAGAATTTTAATAAGTACAAAATTAAACACATTATCTAGACAATTTATAGATAACTAACGCTTTCGAAAGCCCGGTAGTATTGCAAAGTTAACTTAACCCACCGGAATAAACTAAACCTACAACTGAATCCTATGTATTTGTGTGGGGTAGCCCTTGTTAACTGACAGGAGGATTTTCGTAACCGATTAGTTCATTTTGGTGGGTTAACTAACAGGTGCTTTAGTGGATATTGGGATACCAATTATAATTTACAAAGGTATCATTATAGCACTTCTGAATAGAAATTCTTCGCAATCACGATTTTTGTTAATTGCAAAGTACGGAGTCTGATTTTTTATTCGCTTAGTAATTCATTAAATCCAGTATTTCTGAGCGATGAAATAGTGATTAAACTTTTTCGTACATGTAAGAATGTTATACACATTATATGCAATTCGCATTACTTTAGGGGGGGTGCGGGCGTCCCTTACATACTAGCCATTTTAGCAATATGCACCCTAAACTTAACTAAGTGAAATACGGTCGTCGCCTCAGCCGGGGTTTGACCCAGCGGCCGATTGAGCCGCATTTCACTGTGACGTCGACTGAGAGGGCTTGTTCACACTGCCCCATCGAGGTACTATATGCAATAGTTGGAACAATTCATTATTCCAGGTACATTTCTAATGGTTAGCTATTGGTATTGTATCAATTATTTAACATATTAAAACTAACATATAATAGACATATATTAATTAGAAAACTGTCATATTTAAATTTAGTTAATTATAAAATATTACGCAAAATATAAAACAATTCACCATTTCTGATAGTCATGTATAGTAGGAATTTTATGTTTCATAAGCTATGAGTTATATAAGAGCTAGATTTGAGCCAGTTTCGGCGTGCTTTGTTGGAAAATATTTAGACAACTGCCAACGTATTCAGGTGTTGATTGTAATGTCTATATTCTTAGAAATCTCTTCGACAGCTGACGGGCTTGGGTTGTATTTTTAATAATTTTTCAAGATGGGGAATACACTGCACTCTCGTTTTTCAGTCTATGTAAAACTGTAGGTCCTGGCTATGCGGTAAGTGTTTTATCTAAAAACGTAGGATACTAGAAGACAAGATACTCTATGAGGTAATATGAAGTTGGAGAAAAAGTTTTGGGTTTTTGCATAACATAGTTTGACGGGTTTTGATATGTGTTGCAGGTACTGAATAACAATAAATTTGCGGCATAGAACTTTAGTATGGACAATTAAAGTTTTGTGAATAGTGGGTCAGTTAATTATTGTAGAACAAAATAATCCATTGAAAGCATCATATCCTTTTTTTATATTACAACTCTTTTCTTCAAAATTAACAAAAACTGTGACTTGGACGAGTAGAAAACAATTATTAGCATAGAAGATGAAGTATTTTTTTAATCAATTTCGTGGATAACAACGACTACCATTTTGGCAAGTTTTAAAAAGATTTTCCTGTGTTTACGACGAACGATTGTTATATTTAGAAAAGTAAATAATATCGTAGATGCAGATTTTAATGTTGAATAACTTATTTCACTATTTTTCTCTGGAATATTTACAACAGTTTGATTTTCCAATCTGAAGCTACGTCGTCTGTATTAGTATATTCTTATTATTGGCAGTAATAGTATATAAGATGCCTAATTAACTCATTTGTTTATAAAACCTTGAAGATAAATATTTAGTTTTTTGTTAATTATTACGAAAAATTACACTCATGCTAATTATACAATAATTTGTTTAACATTAACATTTAACATTTAACATTAAAGTGTGAAGTGAAATCCAGTTTGTTATTTTCGATACAAATTTGTTGAATGAGCATGCACTTCTATATAATGTAGTTGGTTTTTCGTTGGACACTCCTTAATTTTGCCGAAATCAAGCTATTTAAATAAGAAAATCTAATTTTAAATAATGTTTTCCATCATTTCTAACGACTTGTAAAAGGGGAAACAAACGTTCAGGGATTTCAAGAGTACATTTTCTTAATAGAATAGTAGGTATTTTTTTATTGGTAACCCTATTCAGGTAAATACAACGTTGTTGCAATTTAAAACTAGATTTTGGCGAAATTGGTAAGGGTTTAATAAAAACCGTCTTCACTGTATAATTCGATTTTTTAGAAAACATACACAGAGCCGCTTTTGTTTTTTTTTTTCATTTTTCTCATTAGTTTTAATACAGTGTCGAATAATAAATGTATTCGCCTAAATGCTATTTTACTCTGTTTGATTATTCAAGTTTTATTTTACTTTACTTGACGCATAAATTTTATGCTCCATCGAGACTACCTTTCGCATTCAGGAAGCGTCTAAGTTACAGTCAGACTGTATTTTATCGATGTGTTTTTCGAAGCTCTTTGCTATAATGGTGGAACTAGCCGCAGCCGTTTATTGAAGTTCACTACATGACCTCGTTTCTGATATTTTCAAGAGGTCAAGTTATACAGGAGCAACCATTAATGGACGTTTTAGAGATGATAGTGCGAGTCGAGAGTAATAACAAACACATCAATTTACTTTAACTGTGAATTTTTGCTAACTATGCATTTAAACATACCGTTTAAGTCAGTGTCTGCCATTATTCATAAACATTTCCGTTGTTCTTCGAGGGGGTGGTTGCAATAACGTGTACGATTTACTAAAAATTTAGTTTTAAAGGATATTCGTACAAAGAAAATTATATGTAACACAAATGACTTCGTACAGCGTTAGAACCTATTAAAATTGTAGGTTAAATAATTGAGAACAAATCTAAAATTCGAACGGTTTGTAGTTTAGTAGTTTATTATTGGTTTTGCACAATGGTTTGTTGTCTAATAACTGTTTACTATAAACACGTAAAATGCGAACGTGCATCTGCCTTTGTGTATAATTTTCATCTTACAAAATAATCCATCAATTACAAAATTGTAGCTCAAAGATAACTATCGGAGATGGCAACTTACAGTTGGAGAAACTTGCCATTGTAGAGGTATTATTTGAATTCAAAGTTCTGTACTGTTTCAAAGTTGTTAGATTGTCGCTTTTTTCGTAGCATTGCTAGTGCAGATTTCTTAGTTTGTAAATTTATACCTACATTTTAATGGCGCTGTTATAAACTCCTAGATTTTTTAAAATACTTTTATAAATTTAATCGGATATCAGTGTTGTAAAGAAACTTCTAACAACTTTGTTAATCTAAAGACAAATACTTTCTTGTGCGCGAATCTTAACTATCGTTTCTTGAAAACCGCTAAAGTTCTTCCGACAATCAGAGTAAATGCTGTTAAACACAAAAAAAGAGAATTAGAAAAATCTACTACGAAAGTGACTAGAATTGAACGCAAGAAATAATGGTATATAACTATAAATTATGTATAGTGTATTATACATGTATTTCTGTCAAGATGAGTTCCACAGCAAGCAAATAATATAAATATATACAGAATTATTGTAACTCCGTCCTTTTGTATATTCACTCAGTAGTTTTATTTATAACATGTCTGTCCAGTTGTAGCAATTTTTCAATATTGGCAATATTAAAACTTCAACCGGTGGCCGCTAGTGTATTTGGTATCTTAAACCAAACACAGAAGTCGCTGCTGTGGCTCCAGGTCAATGGAAATTAAATCCTGCTGACTCGGCTTCTTCAGACGACGAAGCTTATTTAATTTTTTGATGATTCGGTGGGATTCGGGGATTTTATTTTGTTAAGGGTAGAATTTTTGCAGAGTAAGGGGCTTTTCCGTGTTAGATTTACAGAGATCAAATATAAGCTGTATATAAGACTCGCCGCAATTTTATCAATTTTGGGTTGTTGAAAAGCTTTGCTCATAATTTATAAAAGAATAGTTAAGTTTCAGACTCAATCGTTTGTTATACGTTTCCCAACTGGTAAATCAAAATTGGCGACCTATTTTTTGTTCGCATTTAGAATCTAAATTGATTGCTTATGGATAATGTAATTAAATAAAGTTAGCTGGACCCGTAGGCTGCCTGTAATGTTTTTTAAACTACCAGACAAGATAGTTTATTTTCAAAAATAAACCTTGTGGAAATGCAAAATATAAGTTTAACAAAACAACAATCGTAATTCATGATTTTGTAATGTATTTTTTATGTTTATGAATTCTGCTGTTGCAACACGCTGAAATTTTATTGGTGGTTGAAAGAGCATTTTAAAAAGAGAATTAGCGCTAATAATGTATTTTAATATAAATTCGTAGTTATATTAAAATCACCCCTATCATACATAACAAACAATTAATGTTTAGAATGATAGTGTGTTTTAAAGTATAAAAGGTTTATGATAGGGGTTTAACATAATTATACATTTAATTTCGCGGAGTAAATATAACATTTAAACTTTACGTAAACGCAATTTTCTCAAATATAATGTTAAAATACCGCTAACGTCAACACTTATTCAAGGGTTTTTTTTTTATAAATTGAACTTATTAATACTAGCTGCATCGCTAATTATCACGACTGTGTTAAAAAGAAATTAGCTGTACTGAGCTGCAAGTTACGAACTTTCCTAACACAGATAACTGCGAGCTAAATTAGTGAAGTGTTTTTTTAAATATTTTTAGTTGTAATATTGATAAAGCCAAATATTTATATTGAGTGTTTGAAATTCGTTTTCTTTTGTCAATAAGATTGTGATTGATTATTATTTTGCTTTAACTTTTTGTAGCGTTTGTAAACATGATTTTGTATTCACGATACAGTACAGTCGCGATTATCCGAACACGTGTTAATCTGAATTCGTGCTAATCCGAACAGGGGTCGATTCGATTTTCCTTGTCTCGATAATACGAAAAAAATCTACTAATCCGAATAGCGTAGTTGATTTTCTATTGGCAGACTCCGTATTTTCCTACCGATTAAGTGTCGTAGGGGATTTACACATGTTACAAGTTTTAAATGGCAGAAAGGCGAACCACCTATGCGTAATTACAGCTGAAACACAATAAAATACATGCGGTGCTTTCCCAATAAACAGAGTAGTAATACATACTCAGGGTAGTTCATCATTTATTGTCCCTGATATAGAAGAAAATGACTTAGACATTTGAAACAACTTTATTTCTCAACAAAATCTGCGTTGATGCTTAGCTTGAATGCCTTTAGAAAAAAAACTCTTTCTTCTGCATTGTACACCACTCATTTACAGCAGCCATCACCTCTTCATCGTCCGAAAGTGACTGGGGGCCAGATCTGGCGAACGTGGGGGTTGTTCTAAAATTTCAAATCCAGTATTTTGAGTAGCCATAGAATCACAGCTGTTGTGAACGGAAACGTTGTCTTGGTGGAACAGAACGCCGCGTTTCAATTTTCCACGCCTTTCTTGTTTATAGCCTCACTAACTTTTGGTTTTGTTTTGTGTAATAGTTTCCCGTTATTATATGACCACGTGGTACATAATCAACAAGAAGAACTTCCTCAGAATCCCAGAACACTGTTGTCATTATCTTACCGGCCGAGGAAGGCATACGAAACTTTCGTGGGGGCGGAGAACCACGATGCTACCATTCCATACTGTGCAGTTCTGACTCTGGATCAAAGTGATGACCCCAGATTTCATCTACAGTTACAAATATTTCCAAGAATCCATCCAAATCCGTGTCCATTAATCTCAAATTGCTTGTAGCAGTGAGAAACCTGGCCCAATATATTTGAGATGCGGCCGTTGGCTAGAAGTTAGCGCGTTAGACTTCTACGCTGGAGGTTCAATTCCCAGGACCGGCATATCGGATTTATAACGGCATTTCTCCCTCGCAAAGCAATGGCAAACCAGCAGGTATTCTGCCTAGTAAATCTTCTCTGGAGTAGAAGAATTTACACTTCCCGTGGTTCGGAGCCCATGTTTAGCTGTAGGTCCTCTATTTCTGTGGCATTTCACAGGCATTGAAGAGAAGACCGCTAGGTCTCGTAGATAAAGCACTCTAAACAGAAGAAGAATATATTTGACCGTAATTCTTTGATCACTCAGTATCATATCATGGACCAAATCAGTATTTTATTGAGTGACAACAGTTTTTGGTGGTCCAGCACCTGGTGCTTGTTGACACGACTGTCTTCCTAATTTGAAATACCGGCACCGAATCTTAATTACTTGATATGACGAGGTAGAATCACCCAACACTCCAGACATGGACATGTGATTATAAATTTCCTGCGGTGGTAAACCCTTCTTAAAAAGGTATTTTATCACAGCCCTTCTTTCGAATTTTTTAATTTGCACAAAATCACCAGAACCACAGTAATATTAACTTTTATAATCAAGAAGATAGGCACCTACAACTTGGCATTTATTAATGTCAATAACTGACGTTTCTATGAAAAACATTATTTATCTGTCGGCCAATGCCTTCTAGGTTAGGGACAATAATTAATTGATAAACCTTCCTAGTATACAAATGTAAAAGGCAATTTGAAACTGCACCCTTTAGTTCAATTTAAGCAATCATATCGCTTCATGTAAGTACCGGCGTTATGTCGAAATGAAGATATACCACTTTAACTTGTTTTTTTTAATCAAGTCTATTCTTGATAATCCGAAAAATTCCCTAATTCTAAAACCCCATGGTGCCATTTATTCGGATTATAGCGACTATACTGTATTAGCTTTGCCTGCGTTCTATAACGTATGCAAGCTATTAGTATGGTCTTTTATGGTTAATTTTTTCTTGTTCTCGTGTTTTTGAACGTCTCTTGTTAGTTAACCTTGTAGATTTGTAAATTTTTTTTTGGTACCGCAATTCAAATTTTCAAAAACTACTAAATTATGTTTTCTAGATCGCATTTGAAAGGTTTGGCTATATAATTTCTTCCGATAAATGCAGATAAACTGATAAAATCTGGACCATTATTTCACGTATTAGATTAAAGACGATATATGGTTTACGACGGTAACTGTCTATATTATTTTGTGTATTGATCTATCAATACGTATTAATACAGAAATGTTCTTATAGTACACTTATGTACCTTCTTACGGTCCTTTTGAGTTCATAGGTGTTAAATTTTTCTAAAATAGTTTTTGCAGAGTAAATCAAATTATATTTATGCAAATAAACACTGTAATATTATAAAATTATTACTTTTCATTCACAACCGGTATATGCATATTAGATTGTAATTAATAGCCATGCCATCTTATTAAAGGCAAGATCTAAATCGTAATTTAACAGTTTTTATTTAATGTAAAAATACGGGATATGAAAACACGTGTGTCGATCTGGCGATACTTATCGCTATGACTATCTAAATTGGTATGAAGGCATATTTTTTATGCCGATACATATCGATAGTATGTTATCTGTTGATACATCCATATATCCATACAAAAAATAATATATATCGATGCAAGAATTTTTATATGGCGCAACCCTAAAAAGCACTACGAATATAACATAGTGTGCCATGCGAGAGTCGACGACGTTTCAATACAAGTAAAGTAATCGAAGAATTTTTCAAGTATTTTGCATTTTTTGAGCATTATTTACTTCCGATTTATTAATAACGTTTTATATTCAATAATTCGAACCGTAGCACTTATTGCTTCATGTTTGAAACTCCTAATGGATAATGGAAATATGACTAGAAATCGGATATTTATAGTCATTTTTTACAAAACGTAAATGTTTAGCAGTAAGTTATATGAAACTAAATTGTGGAGCATTCCTAACTCTTTTAATTGTTAAAACTTCAAGAAAGCTATAGCTAGGTTTTCAATAGTATGATAATGACTATTGATTTACTGTATCGTGTACCTATGTGATCATTATACTACAGTTAATGCTGATTTGTCATCTGGCTTTTAATCCAGACAGTTAGGTTAATCATCTATGGTATGTATCTTTATGTACCTTAGTGATAATGATAGTGTTCTCGTCTATCGCAAGCTGTGACATAAAAGCACCTATTTTTGGGATTGGTTTTTACTTTTAAAGTTAATTAGCTGTTCATATAATTAGTTATAGGCTAGATGAATTGTAATATTGTAGAGTAATTAAGCTGTTGTTTATCATTGATTATAATGCAAATATTATAAGTCTCATGGTAATTGAAAGAAAATATAAATTGGCCGTATTGAATCGTAATTATAAGGATCGTCACAATGGCGGTCCTTATAATTATGGATATGCCAACACACTAAAATCTTAGTGTAAATAGTTTATTTAACAAATTAATGCGCGAGACAAATTTGTACATGAACTGACGTACTTTGGCAAAAACTTATTGAAACCGTTGATAATTACTGAAAATCTTATATTTTCGAATAACGCAAAGCTTTTCCTGTGATTAAAATTGCCCTACACTTGCAGTGTACATGGCTTTGTGTTACGCAACGGAAAATTTCGCCACTGTAGTAAACTATACAGTTTTATACAACTGTAAATAGTAAGAAAGGATGGCATATTTGTTATATTTTTTGCACTTTCTTTCAATTGTTGCAGCTTGAGTTTCGAATTTTTCGCTTATTTTCTTTTACAACCGCCTTCGGAGTAATGCTAACTTATTTTCAGCTTGTAAACCGTTTAAAACTGGTGGTCAACCATTTTTGAAGTTTAAATTGAAGAGCTTTCCCCATAGACAACTTACGAGGGTCAAATTTTCAGGAGCCGTTATTTTTGTGATTGTTGTGGGAGTAGGTGCAATTAAAAACTGTAAACTTAATTACAAACATTTTTTCTAGAACATTATAAGAATCGCGAAAATTGGACGTGACACTTTAATATACCATCCACAAGTTCTGTAAGCGGTTTTAAAAGACAATCGGCTAAACTGTATGCTTCCGAATACAGTATTTTAATAAATAATAAAGGATTTGTAAATCCAAAGTAATACAAAACTAAATTGTGTGTCCTGTAAACGTGTCAATGTTTTTTGTGGTAGTTGGAGGTTTAATCTTTGAAAGTTGAAAATATTTCTATTTAAGTTGGCATTGAATTTGTCGTAATGTTATGTTTAATCAACTTAATGTCTGCTGTTCACTATTCCGCTCGTTTTAGGATTCATATATTTGTTGATCATATTTACTGATTGGTAATGATAGCCTTTCAAGAAATCGGGAATCATTATTAGTCTTTTTCATTTACTTTAAAATATTTTAGAAAACCGTACTCTTAAAATACTTGTTTTTTTAAGCATGTACTGAATTAATTTATGAAGACGCTAAGATTCTCCCAGCTTTTCTGTGTTCTTAATTTAATATTGACTTAATACTATCGATACTAATTCAGGTTAGACTAACTTGCCAATTTTTGACCACAGTAGTGATTTATATTCCGACTTCTTATTTAACGCGAAAGGATACATCACTTGGAGTTAAGTAAAAAAGTAAGGAATTTTATACGACGTTTTATTATAAAGTGTATATAATATGTAAATATTATGACATAGGTTAATCATAAGCAGCAATAAAATGCTCTTATGGCTTATAAAACAAGTGCCAATACGAGTTGGAATGTTTATTCGATGTCGAACAGCTGGGAAAGCGTATGTAAATTTAATTGGAATAAGCAAGCAACTCCCATTTTTATCACCGTTTATTTGTTATAGCAACGAAACTGATACGAAGAAATATTGGTGCAACAGTACTTCTAGTATAACCAACATATTAGAATGTATAGTACTTCTAGTACTGCCATAAACATAGGAAATACTAGTGTAACAGTACTTGCACGTACTGCCATACAGATTAGAAATATATCATTATGCATATTTTTTAACTTATATCACAATACCTCTGGTCTCCAGATAATTACAACCAAATACTTTAATATATTAAAGTATTTGTTACAACATTATTAAAAATTGAGTTGCCATGAATACCTCGTTACTTATACTATTCTGGAAACTAACCCTACATAACAACCGTTGCTGAATATAATTTCTTAGTACATGCTTATTATGCTACTAATTTAAGCTTCTTTCCATTTGTAGAATCATAATACATTTTTTTTTTGTTTTTATTGCGAATAATCTCAAAAGCGATTAAGGTAGTTGGTTTGAAACAAGACCACTTTATATATTGTAGTAGAATTTTGTAATAACGAACTTCAGGAGACTGTAAAAATGTGTTCGTTATAACCGAAGTTCGTTGTAAAAAACGTGGGAGGTACTATAAACTGGTTATATTGATTATTATCAGTAATGGTATCAGAACAAGTACCTATTAATGATTAATAGGTTCTTATTTAAAAGCTGTTTTAAATAATTGTCTGGAATATTACGCGACTGAAGAAAACAGACGACGTATATGTATATTATTCTTGGAATTGCATAATCCTTCTAAAAAACTTTCTTATTATTATCTTCACTGTTAATAGATACACTAGATTAGTAATTTATTTATTGAACGAGTAGCGCCTTCCTGGTTTTAAAGTACCACAATTGCGAGATTATGTTTCATATTACAGTTTTTTATTCTGTTTAAAGTGAACGATAGTATTTCTTTAAACTGCCTCAATTACATGCAGCATTGAACTTCATTGAAACTAAATCATAATGCAAAACTTCACAATTTACATTGCTAGCACAATCTGCGCACCTAAGCAATCTATAAGACTAAAATAAATCGGAGAACTCATAAGTTTCTTAGAGAAAGATTCGCTGTAAACGGAAACTTTTGCGTATAAATTGACAGTAATAAGCGAAAGTTCACTATGTGCAAATTCAATACAACAGAAACAATTTTAAATGCATTTTATAAAATATCATATATATGTAATGTGGTTCTTAATAATGTTATCGTCCAACATCTGATTAGTCAGTTACATCTCTCTGAAACTGTCGCTATGCAACTAAACTTATTGTTATGAATAAATATTCGTACAACACAGATGTATATAAACATTATTGTTTGTTTTGACGTATAAAATTACCGACAAATTTCTGGTCAACTTTGTAGGAACACGCTGTAGTTCCAAGTAACTTACATAATAAGAAAAGTAGTAAACGCTTTCTAACCAATAACAATAAAAACCCCCCAAAATCAAACACTATGCATTAACCCTCAAGTGTGATTAAAATATTTTATATAATTGATCAAAACCTACTGCTTCAAGGGAAAATAATTGGGCAAGAGACTTATGTTGAAGCTTTTTTTCTGATCTTATTATTTAGGCCTGTGTTTACTTGTTTATATTGTGTAATATTTTTCAACATTGATTGAAATATTTCAAATTAAGTTCGTAGTTACAGATCATTTAGCCGCTAATTCCAATAAATGTTAAAATATATTTTCATTCTTAAGAGTTATGTCCATAAGAAGGCGGAAGGAATTAGAGCTGTCGAATTTTGAAAGTGTTCTAATCACTCGTAACTGTATTGTACTTATTTTAAGAGCACTCTGAAACCCGTGATTTTATTTAAAATCAGGATTTATATGCAGTTTAAATTGAAAAATTAAAGCGATTACAAGACAACAAACCATTATTCCAACTCTGATAGACAACAATTATTGTAGCTACTGTGCAGACGAAGAAAAAAGCACACTATTTGCTGAACACTTAGAAACAACCTTTACTCCTTCAGTCCGAGAAAACAACTGGTACTTTTACAATACGGTTATCGCTTATAACGGAACACATATGCCAATATGTAATGATTTCGATCTTCCCGCCACTCCTAAAGAGCTCACTAAAGAAAGCCCCAGGAAGTGATTTAATACCTAATGTAGTTTTAAAAACTTACCAAAAAAAGGTATTGTCTACCTTGTTATCCTATTTAATGCATGTTTGAGAACTGGTTATTTCCCTGATAAATGGAAACATGCTGTTTGCGAAACCAGGAAAATACGGTAAGAACAAAAGTAGCTACCGACCGATTAGTTTACTTAGTGTATTATCAAAATTATTAGAAAAAGTAATCAGTCATCGACTGAATCTGTCAATAGTAAACAGCAATGTGATACCCCCTACCCAGTTTGGTTTTCGAAAAACCCATTCAACCACCCTCCAGTTACAAAGAGTTTCGGAAATAATAGAAAAAGGATTCGAAAATAAGCAGTTTACTGTCATAGCCTTCCTTGACATCTCAAAGGCTTTTGATAAAGTTTGGATCGATGGGCTAAAGTACAAAATATTACATATTGGTATACCAAACTATATAAAGACCATACTATTCTCATTCCTGGAAAATCGAACCTTTGCAGTAAAAGTCAACAGTTCCATATCATCGTCAAAAAGCATTCAAGCAGGAGTTCCTCAGGGAAGCATTCTCGGACCCATTCTTTATAACATCTATACTCACGACATCCCACATCAAACCATCTGTGAGATCGCAACATTCGCCGATGACACGGCGATCATCGTTCAGCGTAACAACCTCGTAGACGCCACAGAACAACTCCAAGGAGCCATGGACATCATTGCAAAATGGTTCATAAAATGGTGTTTAACAATTAATTCTTCAAAATGCACTAATAAAGTCTTTACACTAAAGTACCTAGGATTGCTATTAGACACACGGCTGACTTGGCGCGCGCATTTAAATATCAGTACAGGAAACTCCCGCTTAATGAACAGTCGCAAAACTAGCTTCTTGACAGAGTTTTCTTTTTAAGTTTGTGTTTTGGAAAGTGTTTTATTTCTGGCCTGGTAATTATTGGTTGGGTGTGCTGCATTTGGTTATTTTAGGGCTTCTCTAATTTAATTTAATTTGTCTAATCTGATTGAATTTAATTCGAGTTAATTTAATTTAATTTAATCTAATTTAAGTTAATTTATTTAATTTTATTTCACTTCATTTCATTGATGTGTAGAGGATTTCTTTTTTATTCTTTTCCTTTTAGTATTAGGCATTTGATTCTTAATATGTTTTTTCTTAGTAAATCAAGGTTCAGTGGAAGAGCAAGCGCATCAGCTTGAACTGCGCCTTGTGATTTCTCATAATTATGAAATTTATTATTTGTAAAATGTGCAATATGTCCTTTGGGAAATAAAGACCTTTATTATTATTATTATTATATAAACAAAAAACTAAATGAAGTATACGCAAGGCTAACTCAACTATTTCCTTTAATTAACAGGAAATCTACTCTACGCACGGAATGTGCGTTACTCTTGTACAAAGCCTTACTAAGATCTCTTATAACTTATGCTTGCCCCGTTTGGAGTACAGCCTCAGATACCAACTTAAAAAAATCCAGGTATTTCAAAACAAGGTACTCAGAATAGCAATAGATGCTCCATGGTTTGTCACCAATACTCAAATCCATAATGAACTAGGAATTGAACCAGTAAAGTTATTTATACAAAGAGCCACCCATAAGTTCTTCGACAACATAAATCTTTGTGAAAGTGCAGCGTACCATTAGCTCGGTCTTCGTAACATACACACCAGGCTCAAAAGGAAACTACCCCAAGATATAATAGCCAATATTTAACTAGCATAATTTATACAATCCGAGGAGTTATATTTAGTTGCCTCTAAGCTAAGCTAATACAGTTACTGAAATGTAATTAATATCTAAACCATGTATAACAATACTAATTGTTGATCTGGTCAATTCTTAAATTAAAAAAAAATTGAAATATTGAATAAGAATTAAATTAAAAATTGCACACGTACAATGGAAAATAACATTCATTTATTGTCGGTTTTATATAGCAACATCTAAAAGACAAACAATAACATAACAAAAGTTGAATTTTATTTACAATAATGTATGTGGTTAGATGCTTTATATGAAACTTTTAATTTCCATAATCGTCTACGACATTTATCGCGTAAACAGCTAATAAATAGATTAATTAGTAAAATAGTTTACCAATGTGGTTTCAAACAATGACATTTAATTCAAATACCTTTTTTTACAAAGATTTGCTTTTAATGCTACTCATCGACAATGAAAAGAACTCCTTCTGAAAATGATTTCACTCTTAAGGTGAAAAAAGCCTTTAAAAAGGGCAGGCGGCCAAATCATGGCTTCCTTCCTGCAATGCATAGAAAGGAAAGAGCAAAGTCAACACCACGCAATCAATAACTGTTGACAGAAGGTGAACTTCTTAAAGCTGCGCAAATTCTTCCAGCCGACGGGAAATACTTAAGCGAATTCGTAATAATACAATAATCTTTTTACCTCCTTGGTTTAAATGTATTCAGCAATTAATTAAAGAGCATATTCATGAATCCGGCTCTTCAGAGGCAAAGGGTTTCAGTTAATTTTAATTTTGCAGCAGTCGAACCGGTTAAAAGGTTTTGATTATCACAAGAAGTGTTCACTAGGCATAAAATATAAACTTCGCTGTAATTTATTAATTGCTGCGATTTAGTCAACAAAAATAATTGAAGAGGTTTGATACTACATGATGTGACATACATTTTTCAAAAATAACGCGTATAGTGTAGTAGTATGCTCGCTTGTGAATTGTTTTTTGCAGTTACATTGTTGTTTAATCCACTTGCACGGTTAATGTGTTGAGATAATTGTTTAGAAAGAATTCTTTGAAATAGCTTTGCTTAACGGATAGTTATTCCTGACGTAATCTAACTCCCATATTGCAGGCGGAATTCCGACATTTATTAAACAAACGAAAAATCGATGGTGGAGACGAGGGAAGAATAGTAGACATCACCCTTTGGAAATCGACTATTCAGTACCTATTTGTAAAGTACAAATCTTGACTTCGTCTTGAAATCCGCATATACAGGGTGTTGAAAAATAGTTTCATATGTAATGGTACGAGTTTAAAAGTTGTCACATCAGCATGGGTCCCTCTACCAACCGTTTGTGAATTAAGAGCCTTTTTTCTGTTTTTCAAGTTTTATTGAAATTGACCGTTAAAAATCGCAAAACTAGCGGCTTAACGTTTTTGATCGTTTGTGTTTGTGGTTACCGAAAAAGTTTAGTACACGCAGCACCTGTAAATAATCCTGGTAAGTTGCGAACAAGGTTTGCCAAACAGTTAGATCACGGTCGAGCATTTTTGAAAGCGCCCGGAGTTTCTTCCTGAGAAGCTGTAGAGCCTGTGTTGACATGGAGGGATGTTATTTCGAACATCATCTTTAAAAATGTAGTATATCAGTTAATTGTGTGTTTTGAATACAGTAGTGACCGCTTATAATGAACCCGGTTGTATTTAACTCTCGTTTATTATGAACCGTTACAGATGGCCGAATAAATCGTTCGTTAAGTTCAAAGCAAATTATTTCGCTTGTAATGAACTCGCGTTTTGCATATATTGAACTTTCGTACAAAAGAAACCATAATTTAGATTTCAAACCATAAAATGTATCGCTTATAATGAACTTTCTTTTCCGGGAATCGTAAATTGAATTCTAAGAAAACCCTTTTGTTGTTGAACTTATGAATTTCATGACGATGATGAACTCTTGCGAGTCGCTCAAGAGAAGTGATCAAGTAACAATGTGGGAATTAGTGGCGATGCTCTACCTCTAATTGATGATGATAGTAGTGGTTTATTATAACCGAACACTACTGTATTAATATACTTTGAAATAAAAAGTTGCTCACAGTTAGTTTGAGGAACCATGTTGATTAAAACTTTTCGACATGGTTTTGATTGTACGTGCATGCCCTTTAAATATTTAACAATTTCTCTCAACTTCCCTCCCTCCCCCTCCAACTATTAATTTTATGGTTTCAGATATTTTGTGATCTGATTTCGGATTTTCATTGCGGGTAAAACTACTGCATTTCATTGTGAATCAGATAGAGTTCATAAATTCGCATTGTGGTAGGCAATTGTAACCTCTTAACGTAATAAATGAATTGTAAACGTTAACCTCATTTAATCTAATGTAATCTAATTTTACTTATTTAATTCTATTTAATTGAATTTGAATTTTGGATTTTAAATTTTAAAATTTTAAGATTCTAAAAAACCGCAAATTAGGTAGGTCCGATATCTAACATTACGGGGTATCAGAAAGTAGGAAGATACGCACGGAAGACTACACAACAGTAAATCCACGGCAATTATCAAAAGCAGGAAACACTCATGGAACAGGAAACAGTATTTACGGACAGACACAAAGTGACGGAAAATTCCAGGAGATGTTTATTCACCTCGATAGCAGATCAAAACACAGGGGGCACAGCACCGCGGAAACAGCTCAAATAGGAAGCTTTCAACTTATGAAAAATATCGTGTCATACATCAGAGAAAATCTACAAAGTTTCCAATTGCAACTGGAGGAAAATGTACGAAATCTCCGCGCTACAATCATCTGACACATACCTATGGTCCAGCACAACAAATAGAAGTCTACTTAGAAGGCCTAGGGGAAGAGGGGTTTTGGGAAGGAGCCGAATCAATAGCAGCAGCAGCTGAGATACTAAAGGCGTCAATAGAAATACACTACGAAGCAGGTCCGACCTCCACACACACTCCGGTAGAAGAAAAGAAGGTCGGAAGTCCATGCTACACGTGGAATACATCATTGGAGAGGGACATCCAAAACACCGGCATACGGAAAGAGACATGGGTGGACAGGGCACGAAGAAAAGAGGATATCCGAAGAGAGGTAAGAAGAGTATACGCGCTGATTGAAGAATCCGAACAAGAATCGACTGAAGAACAGGATAACAAAGAAGAAGAAGCAGTAAGAGGGGGAGGAAAGAGAAAACAAAGGAGAAGGAACGGAACAAGTACCAGTGGGAAAGAAAACGATGGACTCCTAGCCGACAACTGCAGAGGGGAAGGATGCAAACGAAGGAAGAAGAATCGAGAGTCGACATTATAATGAAGTGGAAATAGTACAATTTGGGGTTAATATTAAGTTATTGTGTGTGGTGGTAGCTCAGTTGGTAGAGCTCTCGCTTTCTGAATAAAACGTCGATTCTGGCTTGGGTTCGAAACCTAAGCAGAACTATGCAGATTTATAAAAATCTTGTCTGCAACCCACCACACACAATTTCCCAATTCGGCTTGCAACCGTGGGATCTTAATGCTAAATACCTTCTCTGGAATTTCTGTCGTTCGGATTCGACGTTAAACTGTAGGTCCCCCGTGTTTCTACCTTAGCGCTGAGGAGAAACACGTGGCAGAGAAGAGGCCGATGCCCAGCAGTGGAACGGAAAGGCTGTTGATGATGATGATGATGATTAAGTTATTAGTTATTAGGAAACTAAGATAGGTGGAATCTGTTACCTTAGAACAATAGATAGATAAGAGATACGAACAAGGTGAAACTTTGATACCAAAGTTTATTAGGGTCAAATGCATAATCGCATAACTGTCCCGGTTACGTACTCAAAATCCCATTGCTGCGTAGCTTACTAACTACCCGGTGTTGCAGCAGCGGTGCCTTGCGGTATACATTACAGGCATGCTGACGCGATGCAACACCCCAACCGATCCCACCCTATCCCATAAATTCCTCCCCACCTACTGGCATGGGGTGGGCCTGGCGTAATCTAGGAGTGACCCTCGAGTCAGCTCCATGTCAGATGATGATGATGATACTCATATTGATCTAATGTGTTCATGGTATGCGATAATAGGAGTTCTACAGCGATTTAAAACGAAAATTAGTACATACATATATATTTCATTTGCGCCAGGGGTTATTCAGTATCAGTAAAGTAAGTAGTATTTGCATTCTTTAGCAGATCACTTTTACACCATATCTATTTATGGGGGTGCCTCATTATTGCTTAAAATATTTATCCGGTGATACTTTTCTTGAACTATAATCATCGGTGATTCAATTTACAAACGGAAATATCGTTTAAGACATTCAGGGTGTAAATGAAATCTGGATCGCCCGAATTTTTTTGTAATATTATTATCATATAAAAATGTTTCTAGTTTGTATGCTAGCCACCACCTCCTCGCCGCCATTTGCTCGCCACCGATTGGTCGATTGCCGATTGTTTGCTGCGAGCTATGCTCGCGAAAAGAGTTGCTCGCCATCCGTTTGCTCAGCAGCCAATTTTGTCGCAGCTCTAACTGTAACTGCATCAAGGCAGAAGCTCATTTTGTTGAGGAGCGCCTGTTTTATATAGTGTAGAATATCTTTGTAGTGTAATTAAAACATTTTTAGATACTGTAGGTATAGAAAGAGTATTAATTTCTCTAAAAATAAATTTTTAGAAAATATTAGTTTATTTACCAAGAATCCAAGAAAGTTGTTTTTGCAATTTTATATCGATGCGTAGGTGAGTGTGCGGTCGTGGATATCACAGAAACGACAGGTCAATTTTTAAATTTAGAGGTTTATTCAAACTTTTTAAATTCAATAAGTTTTTGGAACTAGAAACGGAAGTTAAGTAGTTTTTTTTTGATAGCATTTTCTATAAAAACCCTAATTCGCAACTGGAAACTGAAATTCCTAGACCAATCGACTGATTTTTTGCTAAACTTTCTAACTTAAAAGTTAAAAGAGATATGATTAATATTAGCCATTATAAATAGAAATACAATTATACGCAATCCTGTTTCGCCTATCAATGTTCCTTAGAGGAATTGAGCGATTTTAAAAATTGTTAACAGTATATAACTACTAAATTGCTTGTTGAGCATCTGTACCGCGATCAATCGGCTTGGTGAGCAAATAGACAGACGACCAAACGGTAGCGAGCGAATGAACGTGAGCACTTGGAGGAATATCAGAAAGATCATACTCGTTCCAGCTTTTTATATTTTTAATTAATAACACTGTTGCTATTAATCGGAAATGGCGAACTAACTAATGCAAACTATAATCTTTATGCTTTAAAACAAGACATAGCTTTGTAAATAACAGCGACCAGTTGTTTATTAGTAATAGTAAATAGAAAGCAAGTAAACAATAAATAGTTCTGAATAAAAAGAATTTAATTATAATTTAAAATAGTTTAGAACACTAAAAAGAAATTAAATACAAAAAAACCAATATTGTACAAATTACTCAAATGAGAAAACTTATAAAAATGGATCTAAATGTTCTCTATTGCGATTTTATGTTGATGTTTCAAACTGCCCAGACGCTAAATTTACAAATATCGTTTATATTAGCTTTCTTAATTGCTGTTTATTTATTGTTGTACTTTTGTATTTGCTGTTGTTAATAAACTATGTTAGTTGTGTGTTTTAAAACTGCTATACTATTTTAGTAAGTATAGCGCCTGGTTGGACAGTAGTGACTTCATATTTACAGCTAGTTTAAACCTTTTAGTTGTGAACAATACTAGAGTGTATCAAACTGTCAATATTACAATTTACTTTCGGCTTAGACCGCGTCGTCATTTGGGAACTACGCCCAGCATTATCAGGTAAGGACCGACCTGTAGCTTGTCTGACTGTACAAGCATTTGCTCTAGAAGTTTGAGCCATATTTGTTCGTAGGCCCTGCCTGCCAAACAGGGCCGTGTGCTTCTATTAATCAAACCTTGGGGCGGACAAGGATTTGATCTTGATGTATTTTGTTTGCCAGGACAATAATACTTAATCGGCTTATGCCTGTTAGCTGTTTGTGAACCCATACACACTAACGTTTCGCAAGACATTACAGCTTGCATCTTCAGAGTGAATATAACACTAAACTCAAATCCGGGAAGCGGAGGTATTTAAACCTCTTTGAGCCAGTCGGGCAGAACGACGGAGTTCTGGTTGGCTGTCACCGTTGGGCAAGGACGGATCCGGTGGAGCGTGATCGTGTGATCGATGATGCGTAGGAGTCCTTAGAGGATAAACTACTGGAGTCCAAGCTTTACTGAGTCTAAAACCATCCTCCCTGTTTA
>JABXWE010014970.1:0-24065 GCA_014611495.1 Limonius californicus | reverse complement strand
CTTACAAGCCTTGTAAGTCTATTCGTTACGAGGCAAGGTTTTAGGATAGCGCTTGAACAACCGTTTTGAGGAAAATAACTCTACTGTTGAATAAAGATGATATGAACAGTTTCCAGTATGGGAAAGTCCAGGGAGGCAGTCGCGTCCCCTTATTTAGAAATATAATTGCAATGTGAGAATTTAAACTACAATTTTAACTGATTGGGAACAAAGTATATTTAAAAAATTGTAATTGAGTAGCGATTGCACCTATTGAAATACAGATACCTATTGTGGTCAACTTAATCACATCACCCGATGAACAACGATGTTAAAGCACTACCTTTGAAGAACATCCTGGGCAAGAACAGATACAGATATTTCACTCTTATATTTTTTTCGGCAAACGATGATGGCAAAGAAATTGAGGACTTCCTTGACATACCTTGTCAGATGTCTCTCCCAATGAAAGCCTTTCTCCAGCCGAAGTGAGACAAAAAATACGTTTTACAAATACCCGTAAGGCTCCTGGACACGACTTAATAGTCGGGGTAATAATGCACAGCATACCTAAAAACATTTTAGTATTACTTACTACCATCTTCAACAGTATCTTGAGACTGTGTTATTTTCCAATACAATGGAAGCATGCTCAAGTCATCATGATTGCTAAACCTGGAAAGCAACCCTCATTCCCCACATCCTACAGACCAATAAGTCTCCTGCCAATAATCTCTAATATATTTGAAAAATTACTCATCACAAGAATCAAGGAAACCATAGACTTTAACCAAATAATCGCAAACCATCAGTTCTGATTCCGCGATTCGACAGTGCAACAAGCCCATTGGATTGTTACCACAATAACGGAGTGTCTAGAAAGAAAATGCGTGTGTGCAGACGTATTTCTTGACATAAAACTTTCGATAAGGTTTGGCATAACGGGTTAGGTACTTTACAAACTTAAACTTCACCTACCAAACCTATTGTGGTAAAATCCTATTTAAGCGAACGAACGTATGAAGTTAAAATAAATGGTGCGGTTTCAAGTTATCAACAAATGACCGTTGGAGTACCCCAGGGTAGCGTACTGGGACCAATCCTTTATCTAATATATTCATCGGACATCCCCACTACTGAAAATACCGTAATAGCTACTTTTGCCGACGACACAGCTCTTCTATCTGTCAACAATACAGCAGAAACTGCAGCAGAACATTTACAAGACCACCTTGACCTAATGGGAGATTGATTCAAAAATTGGAGAGTCACAATCAATGACGACAAATCTGCACAAATAACGTTTACTAACAAACGTATAGTTTGTCCGCAATTAACAATCAACGATGCTCAGATACCTGTAAAAACTGAAATTAAATATCTTGGGTTACATCTAGACCAGAAACTCTCTTGGAACACACATATCAAGACAAAAACAAAACAACTAGATCTTAAAATTAAACAGATGGATTGGTTAATCGGCAGACGTTCTCAACTCTCGTTATCAAATAAGGTACTTCTTTATAAAGTTATATTCAAACCGGTATGGACCTACGGGATCCAACTCTGGGGGGTGCCAAAGCATCACACACGAAGATTCTTCAAAGATTCCATTCAAAACACTACGCAACATTGCCAACGCTCCGTGGTATGTCAGAAACGAAACCCTTCACTGCGACCTAAAAATCCCCTATGTAATTGAAGAAATCAAAACACTTACAAGTCCCTACTTTATAAACTGGTAGGACATAAAAATCAGCTAATAGACCAACTTACCAACTTGCCAACAGTTAGGAGATTGAGACGCAACTGACCATACGACTTAATCCCAAACCAATAAATGTAATGCCCAGGGGGAACCAGCAATGGCTATACCTCCATCATGAATTCTTACTTATCACATTTACTTATTACTTAAACTCTAAGTAGATTGTAAATTTGCAAATAAATATCAATAAAAGGAAACTCTTATTTTTGTTTCATAAAAAAGTTGCCCATAAGTCTCTTGCCTTCAGTACCAAAACTACCAGAAAGAGTAATATAGTCTCATCTGATCACTATACATTATTCAACTGATAACATCTATCCAGTTTAGATTTAGAAAAGACCTTTCTGTAGTACTATATCTTGAGTAGATGGTAGAAATAATTGGAGAGAGATATGAAAATAAACAATTCGCCGCAGCGTTTTTCGATGTGAACCACACACTTGATAACGTATGGATTGAAGACATTCAGTACAAGATGCTTCATTCACCACTACCTCAGTACCTAGTTGCAATAAACTTCTCAATCTTGGAGGATATACACTTTCTAGCAGACACGGTCAACTGGGTAACAGACAACTGGGCGATGGTCAACTAGGCGACAGCTAAATGGGTGCCAGACATCTGAGCGACAAAATAAGAGATCAGATAAGCAATGCAAATAATTTTTTTATCGTTTGTTTTATTACAATCACCATTCTTTTCGATTGATCTACTACTCGGTAAATTTAAAAAATATGTTTACTTCTATTGGTTAGAATTACAAATTATATCAAAGTTATATCGCAATTTCCTATGTAAAAAATGAGTCAATTAATTAATAAATATTTTCGTTTATATTACAAACGCGTAGGGTTATTTAAGAAAGTGATGGCTAGATTGTGTTAAGTTAGGTTAAATTTTTTATTATTATTATTTTGTAATGTCTTATTACTATGTTTTTATTAATTTTTAAGTTGCTGTCGCCCATGTAACCTGCGCCCAGTCGTCGTGCATTTAGCTATCGCTCAATTGACCATTTCCCAGATGTCCGTCGCCCAGTTGATCCTCACGCAGTTGATAGTCGCCCAGTTGTCGCATACCGGTTTAAAGTTCGCATCAACGCCTCCTTATTAGTCACAAAAATCAACCATATAGGGGTCCCTCAAGGCAAGGAGCGTGGCCCAACACTATTAATCTATGTATAGATGATATAACTGAGTAAAATTGCGATGTTTCCCGATGCCGATATCATAATCACATAGCATGAAAGTCTCCATCCACTAAGTGTGTTGATAAATGGGGTATATGGGTTAAAGCCAATCAAATGTGTAAGAAAACCACCAACCTTTTTGGAAATGATATTACATAGAACTTGTAAGAAAGAAGTTATGCGTACCAGGAAACATATCTACACCTCAAGCTAACATGGAGCTCACATGTCAGTAAGAAAACTAGGATAGTCCTCTATACAGGACAACCTCAAAAACCTATATAAGAAAACTATAAGTTATTTAGAGCAAGGTACTCCACGTGATTGTGATGTAGAGAATTTTATATTTTAATTTACCACTGAAAGCAAGAGTTCTGTGCACAAAAATAAATTGATATGAACACATTCATATGCAAACATTTTTGAAATTAAAATTTCCAGTTCATCTAACATCTCTAAATATTATATATATATATATATATATATATATAAGAGGAAGAAAGTATAAATAAATCGACAATTATACTGACAAGACAATCATTACGCAGTGGTTAAGAGATGGGATTGAATTTGCTAATAGCAGTATAGGCCATTTACGTTTTATCCCTCTTGCTAATATATCAATACAACTCCAATAAAATTAAAAGGGGGATTATGATCGCACCCTAAACGATCAGGTGCTTTCTCCCTGAATGAATGGGTGCTTTCAAAGCGAAATTCTCCAGAAGGAAAACGGCCAATTTCTTGATAACTTCATATATTAAAAAAATTTTAAATATGCAGCTGTCAAAATACGATATACAAGAAATGGAGTAGGTAAAAAAATAAAGTTTAGTGTTAAAATTTCTTAAACTATTAGTACGGTAGGGTTCTAGGTGAAAATCCCGAAACAAAAACCCCGAATCAAAAATCTCGAAAGACAAAATCCCGAAAGCAAAAATCTCGAATGACAAAAATCTCGACTGACAAAAATCTCGAATAATCCAGATCTTGTAGTTATTAAGTTGTATACGTATTATACAGCGTGATTAACGTCAGAATACGCGCCTGAAAGGTCAAAAATATGCAATGCCACCTACATTTTCGCGTTTGCGCCGATTTCTAATATCTCTGATATGAGTCTATTTAATTTTTATTTAAAAGATACTGTTTTATTTTTATTCTATTTAATTATAAATTTATACATTGGACATGAGCTGTGGAAAAAATATACATTTAAGTTTAAATTGTGGGCAATTCCTCTTAAAATATCTACACTGTTGATGTCAGCATATCGAAACAGAATTTTGCAGCCGGACTCTCACATCCCTGTAATGTTTTTTCTGTGCAAATACAATTCTTCCCTGAATATATTGTTCAATTGTGATGTCATTTAGCTGCTGTTCCTAATTTAAGCAGTCTATCAATTTCCAAATATTTGGATGGTTACTTTTAAGTTACACCGATAACATTCACAGAAATGATTCTGGCAATTAACGCCATGTAAAAGTGTAGAAGACGCACGCCCTGTAATCCCTACAATTCTTTCTCGGAAACCTATATCTATGATTGGAGACGAATATTTACAATTCGAGATTTTTGTCATTCGAGATTTTTGTTTTCGGGATTTTGTCTTTCGAGATTTTTGTCATTCGATATTTTAGTCATTCGAGATTTTTGTTTTCGGGATTTTATCTTTCGAGATTTTTGATTCGGGATTTTTGTATCGGGATTTTCACCGGATACGGTAGACATTACATAGATATTCAATAATTGGATAATTCATCTCCTACGACAGACATTGATTTCTAATATAATTTAGGTTCACTGGTATATCATTTCATCATTGACAGCCTTTCTGCCCCACTGCTGGGCATCTGCCTCTTCTCTGTCACGTGTGTATGGTATGGTGGGTTGCAGACAAGATTTTTATAAATGTGCATAGTAATATTTAGGTTTCGAGCCCAAACCAGAATCTAAGTTTTACTCAAAAAGCGAGTGTTCTACCAACTGAGCTACCACCACACATCTTTTATCTTGTAAATATGGAGTATAGCATACAAAATACTTTGCAAATTGAACTGAAATTGTTCCTACTAGCAGTAACCTGATACAAAAAGAAAATGTATCAATGAAAATATTTTATTTGGTAAAGGTACATTTTTCAACATATCATGTTCTATTTATAAATTTGTATTTCTATCTATGTGAAGAAATGCTCTAGAAACATGTAAACGTGTATATAATTTCATGTTTCCAAATTGCATATTACAGTGACATCATAGACATCACACAAGAGAAATTGTTATTTTTTGATATTTTTGCTTAGTGACCAATATTTCCTATTCGATATTAAATCAATTACTGTTGTGTATAATGGTACAAAAGTATTATGTAGTAGAATTTTAGAACAAAAACATAAAAGTAAGAGAACAAGAATTGCAAGAAGTGAACAGTTATGTTTATTTGGGACATACGATAATCCTAGGCAAAGAAAACCAAACTAAAGAAGTCTACAGGAGAAGAAGGTTGGCATGGGCTACTTTCGGAAAGTTGAGTAAGACGTTAAAAAACAAGAAGATACCTATGTCTCTCTGATCTCGTGTATTCGATCAATGTGTCTTGCCCGTTCTAACACATGGAGCACAGATGTGGACTCTTACAAAACAGTCAATGAATAAATTAAGAGTGACACAAGGGGCCATGGAACGCCAATTGTTGGGTATATCGTTAAAGGATCATAAACCAAATACCTGAATCCGGAAGAAAACAAAAATAAAGGACGTTGCCGAAGCAGTAGCAGAGCTGAAATGGAACTATGCGGGTCATGTGGCAAGATCCAAGGACGAAAGATGGACCGACATGATTTTAAAATGGCGACCATACATGGGAAGAACAGCTAGAGGACCCCCTCTCATGCGGTGGACAGACGATTCAAAGAGATCGACTAGATTTACCTGGATTAGAGACGCACAAAATAGAGAAAGATGGCATAGAATGAGGAAGGCCTATGTTCAGAAATGGACCGAAAATGGCTAATGAGATGATAATGGTACTAGGGTACATACTCTACTTCTTTCTTCATTATTCAGCATGTTTCGTCCATCTTTGAATGTATGCCTCCCCTAATTCCTTCCATTTGATTCTATCCTGTGCCGTTGTTATCCATCTTCTACTTGCTATTTTCCTAATGTCGTCGTACCATCTAGTTATAGGCCGCCCTACATTACTTTTTCCAATCCTCGGTCTTCATTCAATTGTTTTCTTCGTCCATCTTTCAGCATCAATTCGAGCAATCTGAAATGCCCAACGCCGTTTGGTTCTTGCTACCATTTCAGGCACATCTTTCATCTTCGTTTTGTATCTGGTCCATGTTATCGGTTTTTTATCTATCAGGCTAATGTTTAGTATAGTCTTTTCCATGTGGTGCTGTGTAATTTGTAATTTCTGGATCGTTTTCTCTGTAAATGTCCATGTCTCTACTCCATATATCAGCACTGGTATAACGCACTGTTCTAGAACTTTTACTTTCATGGCGAGTGTGATGCTTCTATTTTTATTTCTTTAATATATGACCTCCAAGTACTGAGCAGAGACCACGCAGCCTTAACTCTCCTGATCATACGTGAACGGGCGACGAATGTGCGCAACCTGGGTCCGAAGGTTGCGTTAGCGCAGCGCCTCGCTCCCACGAGGATTGATGACTATGGGGGAGTAGATCAACAACACCCCTTATGGGGGAGGCTCTTGCCCAGCTATGAGATGTTGCGGGCTAATAATAAATAAATAATAAATATATGACATAATTTACCAAACACGGTCCATGCCATTCTTATTCTTCTTTACAGATTGATTTCTTGTACTTCTTTGTCAATATTTATTGTTTGCCCCAAGTACATATAATGGTCAACTTCCTCTATTACTTCGCCGTCAAATTTTATACAATCGATTATGTGTTCGTCTCTTTATTCTTGTTTTTTGCATATTTATGGTTAGGCCAATATCTTCCGATTTTTATTTTAGTTCATTTAAGATTTCCTTTAGATCGTTAGGATAGTCAGATATTGACACCAAGTCATCAGCATATCTAAGATTAGGGTATAATACAGTATAATGAAAACAATTTTATGGGCAAAATGTACAAATAAGATTCCATAAAACAATACAGAAAATTGGTACATAATATCTACTCGCTACATAATCAAGTTAGTAAATCAGTAATGTAACTCAAATTGAACTGCTTTTTTTAATATCTGCATAAGAATGCTATTGTTGCGATACCACATAACATATTAATTAGGAAATTTGCTGATCGTTTGTCAAAAAACGATAATAAATATTTATTTAATTATACTGCGCGTTAAAAATATAAAACGATACGGACCAATTAGACTCATTATAACTAAAAATATGTAATTATAGTAGTTGTTAATTTCATAATTATCTACATATCTATATAAAAATTATATAAAAATAAAAATTAACTATAAAATTATTATAAAAATTGACAATTCTAATCATACAAATTATTAAAATAAAGAAAATTTTTAAATTTACAATCAAAAGCTCATCCCATACAGCTCTAAATTACCGATGATATTGTATTGCCCATAGCTCGAACGTCCTCGTGTCGAAACATCTCAACACGCAAACGCTTCTGCGTCCAAACGTTTCTGCACCGTTTGTTACTACGTCACTCCTTCCAAACGCCCCTGCTTCCAGAAGTCCCCTACCCAAATATCTATGCGTGTAAACGTCCTGGCATCGAAACGTCCCTGCACGCAAGTGTTCCTATGTCCAAACGTTTCTGCATCCCTCCTTCAAATTTTCCTCCATTCGCACGTCACTTCACCTGAAAACCCGCGTCAAAGCTTCCTTGATTCCAAACTCCCTTATGACCAAACGCCTGTGCACTTTAACTTCCTCGTGCTCAATGTTTTAGAGTTGAATTGTTCCTGGACCATAAAGTCAGTGTATTGTATCATTCCTGTGCCCAAAGATCTTTGCACCCTGCACCAAAAATTTCCGAGAACAAATATTTCTGTGTTAAGTCGCTACTGCAATCAAAAGTTCCTGTGCCCAAAATTCACTATACCAAAGCGCCTCTACGTCAACACTTCCCTGCCACAAACGTCTCTCCGACCAAAAACTCCAGCGTCTAAACCTTCCCCCGTATCCAAACGTTTTATACCATCATGCATATTCCATATAATGTTCATACTTACTTCTACGAGGACTACTTAAATTCGTATCTAAATGTTAGGTACAAAATACTTAGCGATAGTGAATGGATTATCTACGCACGTTATTTTGTTAGCAGAAAAATCAACAGTTACTAATAAACAACTTCTGCTAAGTAAGCTAACGTGTGGAAGTACTTCTGCTAATAATAAAAATATTTTTTATTATCCTGGCAGTGTTTGTTTCTTCTCTTTCTTCTTCGAAATACTTGTAGGTAAATTTTGATAGTTATATAAACAACTTGTTATGTTCTTTTAAAATTTGCCGCCACATTTGAATTAATGTCGTACTCTAATTGCCGCTTCATAGGAATCAAAAACGTTATTTTAATTGCCATTTATATATTAATAACAGATTTCGCTATTTTGTTTTTCTAAGATTGAGCTATGTTGACAGTTCCCTTTGTAAGCCGAAATTGACGAATATTGTTTTGTTCGCGCCTGGCCCTGGACGCTTTCTGCGAATTCACGTGCCGAATTTGTTCTGGAATATTTCATGATATTTCGTAATATGTTGCAACATTTTTGGGGAAGATGCAGATTCACTTCGCCTTAGATCTTCGCCAGACTCCGTTCTTCGAAATTCCATCAACCGGGGGGCCGTAAATAAATTGAGTGCTGCAAGGGACCGCTTGAGGTTTTTCGATGGGTACCCCTTGTGTTATTTTCATTTCACTGTTTTACCATGGGGTGAACACAGAACATCGACAAGTGTCGGATTCATAGAACTACGCTAGGATTTTAAACCCAAAAAAAAAAGGCAATTTATTGCGAATTTTCTCATCGCCTTTGGCGGAAATATCGAGCCCATTTCCTGTCCCTTTGGTAGTGCTGTTGCTGCTACAAACTACGAGGGTTGTGCAATAGATATTTCGGCCCGGAATTTTCCCGAAGAACGTTGACCTTTTTGCCCGGATCTGAGAACATCTCCAGACGGTTCCCGCATCTTGTAAACCAAATTGTGCCTGTCTCCACCTCGTTACTACAAAGCAAGGTAAAGAAACAAAGTTTTTTTGTTGCGAGGAAAGTACCAGATTTTTTGTGTAGTGAAAAAGAAACCTTTTTTTACGCGTAAACTTGCAAAATTTCAAGTGACCCTTTTTGTTGTTTGTAACAAGAGCGACCTTCAGTCGCAGATAGTTTTTTTGCATTACTAAAGGTAAAGGATAATTATATCTTATTGTGTTATTTGTGTAAGCTCTGACGCAGCTGGCCCCGTAGTTGTTTGGACCATTTAAGCGCACCAGTGACGGCGAGTCCCTTTGACTGAGCGCTTAATTTGACTATCTGTAAAATAGAGTTATTAAAATCACCTTTTTCTGTCAATCTTTTGTATTGTCAATAATTTCATGATATGTGTTTCAAAAATTCAGTATATCTTCTATTATTTTGTATTTGTATTTGTTAGTGCATGAATTTTGCAAGCTTCGTATATATAGGAGGAGGCACAATAAAGGTGAGTCCGATTCCCGTAAGCTGCTGGCTCCTCAGCCTTCCACGAGGACCTAAAATCAGCTGTATTTGGGAGGTGGCGCCCACTAATTGTGACCCACTTTGTACACAACTAGGAAATTTCCTCCCGTTAACGATTTCCGTGAACACTCCCTGCTCCTCTGAGCTAAGCTTCAGGCCTTTTTCCACCTATCCGATTACGGGTCGACGGAAAAGCTCGTTTGGCCCGTAACAAACTGTTTTTAAATTTTATGGGTTTAACAGCTAAGTTGCTCTATTATTTAAAGGAACAAATTGTTAACACAAACTTAAATTTTGAAGTTATTGATACCTCTTAAACTGTTCCATATTTGTCTTTTCCAATCACCAATAAAAGTAAAAAATCTGCAAACGCAATTTTATAAAACTCAGAATCGCAAAGCAGGTAAATTTATAAATTGTTGTATGTAACCATATATTTGGAATAGCCCCATAACGTAGGTGTAAATATTTTGGGTTGCTGAATTCTTACAGATATGTAAATATGGTATTCAAAATATATAGAGGAAAGTATTAAAACATATACAGGAAGTATTTTATTAATTTAACTTTAATCTTTAATTTCTTTTATTGCAACTACATCTGTCCTGTCATGAACAAATTCATTAATTCGTCGTTCCACTATTGTTAATCAGTATGGTAATATTAATACCACCACAAGGTTTAATAAAATTAAAGGAAGTAGATTTAGCGAATCTAACGGTCCAGGCGTTCAAGTCTTATTCTGAAGCGAAAAGTTTACGTAAAAGACCCGTTTATATGCTTCTAACCGACTTTACCTCCTAAAGTTTCTACATCTTTCCTCGTTGCTTTTGGCATTTTTCGTATTCTTCAAATTCTGATTTTATGTTATTCCGGATTGTTTGGCATATACTTAGCATTGTTTGAAATTTAATATTTCTGGATATTAACGAAATATTAACCACTTCCAGTGTTCAGAATGGTGATATGTAAGGAAGTAATATTGTGCTGCCGTTGTAAGTGATGCATTCGGAAGAAAACTTAACCAGATATTTCTTAGAATTCATTTAATGAGAAATGTTAACGCAGCGCTTGATTTAAGAAGATTTTACGCTTTGCGGTGTACTCTTATGGTGGTGGTGTTTGTTTTATTGCGCCTTTTAAAAGTCACATAACGCATTTAGTTTTGGCAGAACGCTAAGTACTTTTTGAAGAACACAAATCTGCAGAGATAACTCTTTAACTTGAAAGGGCATATAAGCTGCGGGAATAGCATTTTGCAGAAGTCATTGCCTCGTAACATACCGTCTGCAGACTTTCAACTTTTAACGCATAAACACCATTATATCTCTTATAGGTTATGGTTTTAGTAGCGATATATCAATCCGAACGTCTATCTGTCGGCTTAGGCTGCTTCACCAACAATGTAAGAAATGCATGTGGCTGTATCTACCGTCGTTTTACCGAGACTCTAAAATGATACTTTATCGCTAATGGTCATAAGCGCCGGCCGTAAAAGGCATCGCGCATGTTTTAATAACACATATATGATATATTGACGTATTATGAATCCTCTCACTTTTATTGAACTTAAGAATTCAACGAGTTAAGAATTGAAACATAAAATTAGCTGAATAAGCTAAGTACTGGGAGTCAGAAAGGATAAACGGGGATGTTTAAAAATAGAAGTAGAAGAAAAACATAATTTACATACTACTGTGTATTAGAAAACAAACCTGTCGTTCGCACATTCAACATTTGCTTTCATACTATATCATAATCGTAAAATAACACAACAAAGCACATACCTATGTTTGATATAGTAAAAGAACTAACAGTCTCTCGACAAAACACTCTAGTAAAAGATAGCAAACCAAAGTCCTTCGAAGAGAAATCCCCCAAACGAGAAATATTCATACAATCTCCGGACACATTTATTCTTTCAGATGCTATTCTAAGTTAAATTCCAATAAATCAATTATTACAATTTTGTAATATTTCAAACTAAATTATCTTATTTCGCATGATCACGAAATTCTTGCAGAGATATGACGCCCCTCCAGCGAAAAGAAAGGCGATTGAAAATAGGTTTCATGTGACATTAAATTTTTTAGTTTGTATCAGGCGAGTGAATCAGTGCTCCTCAAATTTGTGTATAGCATAAACAATGGTTTTGCAAAATAACCTAGTCAAATTTAAGTTTTAATGGCTCCACAGACTGTTGAAGCTTCTTGATCATTGTTGCTCTTGGTATTATAACAATGATGAAGCTCTACACCCATTGAAGAAGTTTAGCCTGCAAAGCGGAAGGTCGGAATTTCCACATCCTTGCTTTCACAACCGTTGTCGCGTGTCAAATTCATCGCACATTGGGCAACCGCGGTATTACCCCTTGTACGTTCGAACGCAGCTACCCAATTATTTAAAGCGGTTGGGTAGGCCGTCCACAAGTAATCCAGTCGGAGATTCGATAAAATCCATACAATCCATTTGTATATTTAGACAATCGTAGGCCTGTAACAACGTTATGCAAATAGATCAACGTTCTACAAAAATAACAACTATGTGTCATCCGCAACTATAAAGAATTAAATGCCATCTGTGGCTAGTGATGGTCGCATCAAAATGAAATCATTCGAAATATGCGATTATGCATATATCTCGAGATGCGAGTAATTCATTCGAATGATAAAAACTTCTCGAATACCTTCGTAGTGACGCGGGCATATCGAATGAAATAATTCGAAATATTCGATTATGCATGCATCTCCGAGATGCGAATAATACATTCGAATATTAAAAACTTGTCGAATACGTTCGTAGTGTCGCGGCCATATCGAATGAAATAATTCGAAATATTCGATTATGCATGCATCTCCGAGATGCGAATAATACATTCGAATATTAAAAACTTGTCGAATACGTTCGTAGTGTCGCGGCCATATCGAATGAAATAATTCGAAATATTCGATTATGCATGCATCTCCGAGATGCGAATAATTCATTCGAATGTTAAAAACTTCTAGAATACGTTCGTTGTGGCGCGGGCATATCGAATGAAATCACTCGAAATATTCGATTATGCATGCATCTCCGAAATGTGAATAATTCATTCGATTATTAAAAACTTCTCGAATACGTTCGTAGTGACGCGGGCATATCGAATGAAATAATTCGAAATATTCGATTATGCATGCATCTCCAAGATGCGAATAATTCATTCGAATGTTACAAACTTCTAGAATGCGTTCGTTGTGACGCGGGCATATCGAATGAAACAATTCGAAATATTCGATTATGCATGCATATCCGAAATGCGAATAATTCATTAGAATGATGAAAACTTCTCGAATACGTTTATAGTGGCGCGGGCATATCAAATCAAATAATTCGAAATATTCGATTATGCGTGCATCTCCGAGATGCGAATAATTCATTCGAATGTTAAAAACTTCTCGAATACGTTCGTAGTGACGCGTACATATCGAATGAAGTAATTCGAAATAGTCGATTATAGATAGATCTCCGAGATGCGAGTAATTTATTCGAATCATAAAAACTTCCCGCTTACGTTCGTTTAGTGGCGCGCGCAACTCGAATGAAACGATTCGAGTATTCGAGATATACATACATCACTGAGATGCGAGCAATCATTTCGAATGATAAAAACTTCTCGGATTACTTTTGTTTCGTTGATCGGCTAGTAAGCGAAATATCGTTTGCGTCGTTATATAATTTGAGTGTTATTCCAATGAATTTGTAATTCGAGAAGAGGCTAAAAGATATAAACTACAAAGTAACATTCGTTTTTAGAATTTCGAACCGGGCGAACTTACGTTAAGATTATTTATTTTTACTTTTCCATACTTAAATTAAAAAATATTAATTATAGAATTTTCTACATTAATGATTATTCAATTAAATATATGATTATACTATATAAATAAATAAAATAATTTCAGCAATTTATGTCATTGTTTAAAAACATCAAATAAATCAAGTTTTTTGATCTGATTTGTAATGTCTAAATTGGTTATGATGATTATGCTTATAAAGATATAAACTATTAATGAATTATAATAAAATAATTAAAAATATTCTTAATATTTAATAATATATAATATAACACGGAAAATCATAAAACGGCATTTACAATCAGGTTAATTTTACAATCTGACGAAATTTAAATAAATACAGAACAGAATCCAGTCTGAAACCGAAAAAACAATTCTAGGTAGGAGCGGGGGTGCCAAGGAGTCATCATTCGGAAGGCCGGATGCGAGACATTTCTCGCATTGCCGAAATGCGCGCGCATTTTGAATTGGAATGATTAATTCGAATGAGTATCTCGATTATTGAAACCATTCGATGGTTCCCATCACTACCTATGACCTAAGCGGCCTCTTTAAAGAATAAAGCTGTAGGTCGGCAGTGAGCCGCAAATTTTTTTAGTGGTTGGATTTATTATTATGAACATTTTCTTCTTCTTAATTATTCTCTTAACGTGTTATACATCTTATTTTACTTAATTAATTGTCTAATTATATAATAAACACAGAATTTTGTATTTTATTCGTTTTTAATTATTATCTGAAATGTAATTTTTTACAGTGATTCTGTATAATTCGTTTGTAGTTAGAGCCAGACATTAGAAATTTGAAATTGAATATGGGCGGGTATTTGTATTTTGCAACACTTTTTCCCAAAATAAAGAAAAGGAGTTTATTGTTTCCTTAAAAAAATTGTTACCATTAATGTAGAGCATGTAATTTGGGCTTACATAGTTTTATTTTTACGCTGTTTTAACTATACCTTTTAGCTAATCACTGTAAAAAACAAACTTGTAGTTTATCTAACACATTCCTGTCATTATTGTATTGAGTAGTAATAAAATAAGTAGAAATCATAATTATTATTTTGCTTAAATAAGCATTGTGTTGTAATTCTATATGCCATTTTAACAACGACATTGTGAATAAATAATGATCCATATCAATTATTAGTAGAATTATTCACTCCCGTTTCTAGAACAATCATGTAATTATTTATGCTCTATGTATTGTATAATATAATTATTTCATTAGCTGAGAAGATATTATTATTACTATTTTCAGATAAATATATTGTGAGATAACTAACTGAAACTTGTTCGTGTTGAAAACTGTCCAGCAATAACTCACATTTAATCGTATGGGGATTTTTTTGTTCGGTAACCGTTTACTGGAAACCTTCTGTGCAAGAAGTTTTATTCCGGATTCTTTTGCTTCGGTTGCCTCTACCCTGGACACATTTTGTTGGTCTTTTTGTCCCAGATCATTCTGGTCTGCGGTTTTTTCAAGTTCTCACATCTCGGTTATTTTTGTCTGGAATACTTTTGTCCCAGATCTTCCTGTTTTGGGTCCATTTTTAGGTTCTTATATCTCTGTTCCTGTTGCGAGGAATTTTATTTCGTATATTTATGTTACAGGACCTTTTTTCAGTTTTTTATGTCTGTTCCGGATGCCCTGGATACTTCTGTCCTATATGCTGTTGCAGATCCTTTTTTCGGGTTCTTTCACCGGGGTTCCTTTTGTTACATGTTTTTTGGCTCAGTTTCTTTTGCCCTTGGTAGTGTAGTGCGCGTGCACTACATTTATCGGGTTGCCTTGTTTGGGTTGGTATGTTTTTGTTATTTGTTTACTAAGTTACCATTTTATAATTCAATAAACAACACGTATTTCCAAAAGCTCGTTTCAATGTTAATACATAGAATCTGGTATCAAACCAGATCTCTATATTCTAATGTTGAAGTCTTTGGTAATATCGGGAAATTGATTCAGTAATGCTCGAATATTAGAATTCTGTAGTATTGGAGGAATTGCTTGCGGGGTTAACGAAGGTTTTGCTGTTGGTGAGTAAGGAGGTGAATAAGAAAGTGGTGTTGGTGAAGAAACAACATTGGAGGTACCGTGAGGTGAGAGTGAGTGAGGTGTGTTGGACTAAGCGTATGTTTTGGTAATAGCTCTTTAACATGAAGATAACAATCGCCAGACGTAGCAAAAGAATCCGAAGAAGAAGGAAGGCCGATTTTAAACGTAGATGAAGGCTGACTAGTACGAAGGATCGTGGAAGGGCAAGATTCTGAGTCAAGTGACAGTACTTGGTTATCAGAAGGTTGCGAAAATAACTTTCCAACGTACGGGTCAATTAGAAGTTTAAAAAGTTGCAAAAAATTCATTCCAAGAATCGGCATATTGCTATCTGCTAAAATGAATTGCCAAGAGATAGTTTGATCGTTCAAAAACCCGAATTTTAAATTTAGAAGAACAATTCCTGCAGTAGATATAAATGTGTTATTGGCGGCCAATAATGAAATTGGGGTTTTACGAAAAGTGGAATTTTGAAATGAAAGTGGCAATAAACTAAATGAAGAACCTGTATCAACTAAGAATACTATACCAGTAGCATCCTGCACAGTTAGAAGAGTGCCTTTTGAAATTTGCGAAGTCACAGTAGCACAATTCTGTGGCTTGGGTCCTAGTTTTTTGAAAATGGACAAGGGGGACCATTACAATTTCTCGCTCGATTACCAAAATTGTAATGATAGGCACAAGATGAATTCCGTGATTGAGCTACTCTATTCTTAATGGGAAATTCAGGATTCCCACCCCGCTCAAAACGTGATGGAGGCCTCTGGTAACGATCATATGGCGTTGAATGCAAATATAGAGATCTGGTATGATACCAGATACTATAGTACTCTTGTTTCGTCTCCTTTTGTTCTGGGTCCTTTGGTTCGAAGTCTTTTGTCCTAGTTCATGTTGCTTTGGGTAGTCAGACCCATCTGTTGCGAGTCCTTTTGCTTGTTTTATCCCGGACACTTTTGTTTTGGTTTTTTGTCGAGAATTATTCTGTTCTGGGTGTTTTTTCAGATTCTTTCGTCCCGGTTCCTTCTGCTCTGAGTACTTTTGTTGCGGTTTCTTCTGTGTTGGTGTCTTTCTCAGTTTCCTTTTATCACGATTTCTTTAGCACTGAGTAATTGGACAGTAGATATTTTGTCCCGGTAATGACACTTAAACCTAATCCCAGAAGAAAGCTTCTTCCGCCATTACCTAAATTGCACGAAGGAGTTTATGCAGCATTAGGAAGAATGTGTCCTATTTTAACCACGAGAAGGGAAGACTATGTAATACATGATGAGAAAAACAAATTATTATATTTTCCTACAAAAACAATTTAGTATGGTTATGTAAATGTGAAACCGTGTAAATAGATGGGACTTTTGATTATTACCCAAAATATTTTTTACAATATTCATTATATTTGGACGTTCAAGTAGACACTACGTACCAATGGTGATTTGTTTGTTGGTAGATAAATGTATGGAAACATAGAGCAGGTGTTTTAAAACAATCAAGGAGAAAAGCAACAACGTAGGTTACAATGGGTGTCCTCGGACATTAGTGATGGAAAAGTCCATTCAAAATAGCTTGGCCTGATGGTATATTCACTGGCTGCCACTTTTACATCGTTGAAGCTTGGTGAAGAAAAATACAGCAGTTAGGACAAGGACAACAAGGAAAAGACGGAAATTAGGAAATGGTTGGTTATTGCTTCCGTATGTTATTCTTGGAACCGCAAGACGTTGGAGACTGTTTCGTTTTCGATCTAAGTTCGATTCAGCCCAATGACGATACAATTCAAAATTATTTGGATCATTTGGTATATAATGATATATCTGACGAATCCACATACCCCTCACATGTATGGGCAGCCAAAACAACTACTAGCACTCTAACACCTGCACCATAGCTTTTATAACAAAAGTTTTAACAGTGCCCACACCAATATTTTTATGCTAATTAGTTTTTTAAAAAAGTATCAAAGTAAAATATTGCAAAGTACTAATATATGTTATAAACCTAACTTGGAAAGTCAAAAACGGGAATCATACTTAAAAGGCCAGAATAGTAGACACTACTGCCTGTAGTAGGCCAGTACGACAATAAAAAAATATCGCGACTGCATTTTGTAGTAATATTTTATAATATAGTATATACTTATACATATAGTACCTATGTCTGTTTCCTTAATTAATAAATATATAAAATTTTATGTAGTACTTTTAATTATTTATTGTATCTAATGTGGTTAATACTACAACACTTTGGACACATTTGGAATTGCGACGAGACGGGCTTATCATATGTAGTACGACCATCCAGAATTGTAACCTCTGTCGGGAAAAAATATGCGTATAAAAGGGCTGACGCCGATCGTGGTGAAAATCATACGATGATGGGCTGTATCAACGCCAGTGGTCACTGGATTCCTCCTCTCATTATTTTCAAAGGAATTTGGATGAGTGATGACCTCAAGAGGGACATCGTAATTATTTCCCAAGGGATGGATAAAAGGATATATCTTTGTTCAATGGTTTCGCCATTTCATAGCAGTAGATATGATTTTGCAAAATCATATCTACTCATAGCATCCATTGCAGCAACTCGTCCCGTCATCCTTGTGATGGACTCCCATGCATCACACACTACGGAAGAGGTGATAGAGTTGGCAAAGCAAAACGATGTTTATCTATTTACATTCCCTGTCCATACCACGCACATTTTGCAGCCGTTGGATGTCGGCGTGTATCGTCCATTTAAACAGGCTTGGTCGAACAGCTTGAATGCCTATATGACACACACGTCTGACCGAAAACCCAATCGGACAAAATTTCATACCCTAATGAAGCCGGCGTATTTTAGCGCATTCAAACCTGAAACAATAATTGCGGGCTTTAGGAAGACGGGGATATACCCACTTAATCGTGACGTGGTTCCCCAGGGAGCTATTTCAACTTCAAGATTAACTGAAAAGCCAGACCCGCACCTTAGTGCCTTGACGCCGGAATCTAATAAATAATTATAAAACAATTGATGAAATATTGAAGGTTTAAGCAATCCAACCTAACACCCAAGAGGCTTCAAGAATGAAGAAAAAACGAGATTCTATAGCAAAATGCTTGAACCCTCCATCTCCTGAGAAAGATGAACCATCTCGGAAAGTTGGAAGAACACAGAAAACTGGAAATACCATTTCCGTCTCCAGCACTTCAGGAATCCGGAAGAAAAAAGATGACTGGGATTGCGGATGTTCTTAACTTACAATCAAGATGCGAAGAAAAAGACTTGGATTCAATGTAGCTTCTGCTTGGTTTGGTATAATGCAAATTGCCAAAATGGATACGATGAAGCTGAAGATGTATTTATGTGTGATGGCTGTCAGAGTGGTTCAGAAAATGACGATTGATTGGTGAAAACTTGTAACTAGGCTTATGTGAATTTGTTCCTGATTTGTACAACAAATTCTTTGATTATATTTTGCTGTGTTTTGTAGCGATTTTTGTATTTTAGTTGTATAAAATAGGTATCACAGTTTTGCCAAGGTACTATCGCGAATTAATCAATGCTATCACGGAATAATCTATGCTTCATATGTTGAGTCAATGTTGTTAATTAAATATCATAATTGTACACTGGAAACGGGTCTATCGATGTGTGCAGTTCAAAATTTATGTATCTTATACTAGCCTATAAAAATTCAAAAAAACGTTAAATTCTCACGAAATTACCAACTTACTATGAGCAGGCACTAATTATCTTCAATAAACTTAGCCCTTAAAAATTTAGTGAATATAGTATTCTAACAGAGATTGAGTTTACGCAGGGGGTTTAAAAATACCCTGTTACTTTATTTATCTTATATTTTAACGCCCTCGGCAAAAGGAGCTTCTTCAGAAATAACTGTTATTTACAAAATTACCTTTACTGTAACAAATACCCATTATTGATCGCAAAACAGTATCATTTTAGGAAATTGAGTGTATCTTAAAGCTATATCAAGATATCAAAAAAGAATAAATTGTATTATTGTCCGAAGCGGGTAGTTCCAGTAAGATCTTAAATTCCACTATTTGTACTTAATTAATAGTTTGTTGTAGCTATGGTATTGAAAATTAAAATAGTGTAAATGTAATAAATAAAACCAACCATGAGATTCGTTGGTAAAATATGTTTTATATTATATACATAAATTTCTTCCAAAACAATATAACTGAACTGATGTCTACTGGAAGAGTTTTATGTCAATAATATGACAAGCGATACGGAAACGCATTCGGACTACATTTCCGAATAACTGAAAGTTTTTAGGTCCATATTTAGATTAACATTTCGAAGTGATATAACTTTGTATGACAGTTAATATTTCCATGTCCAAATATCAACTAATGGCAAAACGAATTGCAAACGTGGTACGCATATTTCTAAAATAAACTGAAAGAGATTCTTTCGATAATTACGGGAGCGGTGCAAGATACCCCGATAATTACAAAAATGTTTTAATTAACCAGAAGAACATTACACAAACATCAAAAACTGCAGGCGGACAAAGAATGGGGAGAAGTCACATCCGTATCGTCGACGGTATTGTATAATTACTACTCTTTGTTAAAATACGATCTCTTTGTAATGTTTCTTCCTTTGCTTTTAATGCTCTTCTATTTACAGGAGAAACATTATTCCTGTTTCGCGATCATAAAGATAATAAGCCTCATGGAGGGGCAAGTAATTAAATAGCGATTTTAAGCGGTTGAATACCGAAGATGTACCTGGTAATCTTAAAATGTTCAAATAAACTTTTGCATTAACTTTTATGGTACGAAAAGGAAATTACAAGATTTAAAAACCTTCCATCAAATTTTGAATTAAATGCCGCGCGATTTTATTCTCGTTTTGGCCGCGATGCTAAACTTAAGGTTTCATTTCGCCATTAAAACGGCTTTGTTCAAGGAACATTTTTAGTAACACGGTTAAGTATAACAGTATAAGAAGATGGGAATTAATCATAGTCATATTTATAAAACTTTCTTGCCTCTGTATCGTCAGGAACGCTACAATGCAAAATGACATCGTGTAATGAACTCCCAGGGTTTAGCACCAGATCAGCACAGATAAACGAGCGAGCTCGTTCTCATATGCAGGAGAGGAGAAGGGACTGCTGTTTAAGTTAAATTAAAAGGCGAAAATTTTTCATGTCTCATTATTAAAGAAGGAGATGGATTGTTTCACGATGGAAGCGAAAATTAAACCATAGATGAGCTTACAAAAACTTTATTTTTATAACATGCTCATGGCCTATAGGAATTATTTGTTGGGGTAAAGAATGCGTAGGACATGGAAGGTATTACATTTATTTAAACTCGGGGTTATGGAATTTTTATATCTTATATATAGAGAAGGGATTTTATGCAAACTGCATATAATGTAATTTTTGCATATCTTGCGAAACAATCGATAATGTGGACGAATCACGGTGTTTCGAGTTAATTAACACTAATTAATTAATGCATATTTTGCATATTTACGCAAAGTCTGCATATTTAGACGTTTTATGCATATTTATGTATAAATTTTATATTTTTACATAAATTTATATTTTTATTTTTTTCCGATTGGTTTCCAATTTTATGTAACACTGGTTTTTATAACATCATAGCTTGTTTTGCATTTTGTATGAATAAGGTGGCAGATAGTTTATTCTAAACGTAATTAATTTTCTCAGAAGTTGGGTAAACACTAGGTACTGCAGTAAGCCCTTGTTTATTGTAAATAGATCTCTTATATTGTAATATTTCTTTGAACGTTTAAATTCGTTTTAACACTTCATTCTTTCTAAAGTACTTGTGCTTGCTATCAGTAATTTGCTGCTATTATAGTTTAAGGCTTTGGCTAGAATGTTTCAGCTATTTTATGATTCATTTCTGATGAAGATTGTAGTTGTATAAATCTTTACCTTTAATATTTGAAATGTAGTTCTCAAAGTAGGTTGAGATATTCATACTTTTAAGACATGTCATTCAAAATACTCTACCACATGTAAGCCCTTGTTATGAATAGCTAGTTTGAATTACATGCTTTGCTCTTTCAATACGGGATTACGGGAAATTCCGAATTATTTACAATCTTTAGTGTCTTTAAAGTAGCAACTCCCTACTCCCTTCTGGGTTAAATTTGAATCTTACCTTGCCCATTATACGAATTTCGTAATTTAGTCAGAAATATACTAGTGCTCTAACACTGTAGTTTTCAAAACGCGAGTTACATTTTACTGCTGTGATCACAAGAATGTCTCATGGAAAAATTGCATCATGGATTAAACCTTATACTGAACTAAAAATAGATGGGGATAAAATATTTTTCCGGGCCTGCATTAAAACAGTTGTTTTTAAAGTTGATTTTGAACATATGGTATTGCATATGCAAGAGCATATTTTCAGAATTTACTGCATATATTTAAAAAATAATGTGCATGTATATGCGCATATTTCCGCAATAATCGACTGCATATATTCCGTTCTCTAGTTATATATAACTAAAACAATATTCTCTAAATGTTAGCTACGTATATTTTGAATGTATCTTAGAAATATTTGTAAAATATCGCTTCAAATCATATATTTGTTTTTGTGATATGTTTAACATTTTTAATAAATACCTACTTGGTTTCTGTTCCAAAAAAAATATATTTAAGATTATGTTAAATCATCACGTATCCGTATTTATTTAATCAGTGGCAGCCTTCGCTGCAAAGGCGCTAGATGCAAATAATATTTTGGGGCCCCAAAACTGTATTCGAAGAGACCTCGTCTAATAGTTTTTGAAAAACCATATTCACAGAGACATAATTAGTGCTAAATAAACAATGTATCATATTTTTAATAATCACAAGCAATGCTTAGAAAACAGACACAAATATATTATCATAAATACGTACAGTGGTGTGCACAAGTTCTGCATCAGTTGCATAAATAAATTTTGAATATTCAATTCCGTGCTACATATTAATTCGATTTTAGATTTGGAAAGAACATCACGCTAGTTTCTTATGTTACTAAACCTAAACAATTTGTATTGCTGTCTTTGCTCCATTAGGAACATGAGATAGCAGGGGAAGACAAGAAAATTGAACCCGAAATTATTATTTCCTACAACGAAACAAAAAGTGGCGAACATGTCCTAGACCAAATAATTGGGAAGTATACCTACAAAAGAGCTACTAGAAGATGGCCTCCTCGGCGCTTTCTAAATTTTCTTCATATTGCTTGTTACAATCCATTTTTTATATGGCCATGAAAAATCACAACTGGATGAGCCAATCTCCACCAAAGAAACATAAGAAAGTGTTTTCTACAAGAACTTCGTTTATGGCTAGCTGATGGTAATATTTTGTAACGAAGAACTCAAAATATGCAGGATGGAAGCGGATATTCTACAGCAACATGCAGTGCTATTGCAAGTACTGAGATAAATCTTGTGAAAAATGTCAAAAAGCATGCAGCTACCCGGGGAGCAAAGAGGGGTCGCTGCCATCAGTGTCGCGAAAATGCCAACACTTTTCTAAAAGGTGCAACTTACAGTGGTGTGAAGAAATTCTGCATCCGTTGCATAAATAAGATGAATTGCAGTATAAACCTATTTTTTTAAACTATTTCATTTCATCATTGCAAATATAGTACACTAATTAAGTTAAACCTATTTTAGTACTTAATAGGCCATCCTTTGTTTCTACTACCAGCTGCTGTAATGCTTCCTCCGTAATGTAGCGATATCAGGCATTGATTAGGGATACGATTAAATCCACTTTTTCGTAGTCTTCTTTCTTGAAATAATGTTAGAAATTCTCTAGCATAAGTTTCCTCTAGGATTTAGATCCGGGGATTATACTGGCCAGACTATTCTTTTAACTTTATTGGTCGATATCCTTGATTGAAAACCTCTACTCTGTGGCAAAGAGCATTATCATCTTGAAAGATAAAGGTATTGTCAGAAAATTAACTCTTTTCCACCAGACAGCGTCTTCTCCCGTAGGCCATCGATGTATTTGGTTGCATTCATCATGCCAAATACAATATGCAGTCTACCAACACCTTCAGCAGACATGCAGCCCCATACCATTACAAAGGTTGGATGTTTTATTGTTGGCAGAACACACTGTCGTGAAAATTCCTCTCCAGGAAATCTTCTAACATATGTGTTTCCAGCATGATTGTTAATGTTAAAGGTAGACTCATTACTAAATAATACCTTCTTCCATTGTTCTGGGGCCCAATGGCGATGATCCTTTGTCCATCTCAAATGGTGGAACCTTTATTTTTCTGACAAGAGGGGTTTCTTCCGGGCTTTGCAACCCCTAAGTACAGATTTAACAAGTTTCCGTATTACAGTAGAAGTGCATACACTTACACCAGCAGCTTCGGACCATATTTTGGTTAAATCTGCCGAATTAGGACTTCTGTCTGCCAGGCTCATTCTCCGCAATACATTGTCATTTATCACTGAAGTTTTTTTATGGACAGCCAATGCGTGGTTTATCTTCAATTTGTCCCATCTCAAAGTATTTTTTGATCACTCGAATATCT
>JABXWE010014969.1:0-14418 GCA_014611495.1 Limonius californicus | reverse complement strand
TAGTTCAATAATGCGCTTGAAATCATTTCTCAATGATCGATCTATTATACATTCTATTTTTGCGATAAGTATGCTACCATCTTCATTGACATCGCTTAATTGCTCTGCAGGGTACCTACTTAACACATCCGCACCTATGTTCTCTTTACCTTTGATATGTTCTATTTTTGCGTTATATTCTTGCAAATATAGGATCCACCGAGACAACCTCCCCGATAATAAACGACATTGACTCATGAAAGTAAGTGACTGATGGTCACAACGAATAGTTATTTTTGCCCCTAACACATATGTCCTGAACTTTTGCAGAGCATATATAATAGCTAAAGCTTCCCGCTCCGTCACTGTGTAATTTTTTTCACTACTAGTCAAAAGCCTGCTTGCAAACGCAATAATCTGCTTTTCATTACTTTTTGAAATTTGATAAAGCTCCCCGCCTATTCCAACGTCTGAACTATCGGTTTGTATGAAAAAACGTTCGTTCAAATTAGGCTGACTTAACAAGACTGTATTGGCGAAACTGTTTTATATTCACAAATGCGCATTGCCTATCCTCGTTCCATGTCCATTTCACCCCTTTTTTAAGCAAATCCGATAAATGGCTCGTACTCTCTGCATAATTATGAATAAATCTCCTGTAATAATTGCACAACCCTAAAAATGCTTGCAATTGTTTAATGCTTTTTGGCCTAGGAATCTCGCTGATTGATTTAATTTTATCTGGGTCTGTTTTGATTCCAATTGGTGTCAAAATATGTCCCAAAAACGGAACTTCCTTTCGTACAAAAAGACATTTTGATAATTTAATCTTGAGATTAGCGGCTCGAAATTTCTCGAAAACAATTCTTAAATGTTCGATATGTTCCTCGAATGTCTTTGAAGCAATGATGACGTCATCTACGTAGTATTCTGTAAATTCCGACGTTTCGACTCCTAACACCCTACTCACAGCACGACTGAAGGATGCCACGCTTGTCGACAGCCCGAATGGGAGCACACGAAATTGGTAACATTTACCGTTATACAAAAATGCTGTATACTGTCTTGAGTTTTTTCTCAATTTTATTTGCCAAAACCCCGTGGTCACATCCATAGTTGATATAAATTTTGATTGTCCAAATTTGACAAAAATATCTTCAGGATTGCTTGGACATTCGCGGTCCGGTAGCATGCGAGTATTTAAATATCGAGCATCTAAACATAACCTTCTTTGAAACAACTACTATCGGATTAGTAAAGGCACTACTGCTGCGTTCTATTATGCCCCAATCCAACATGCGCTTAATTTCCACATCTACTTTTTCGCGATACGCATATGGTACTGGATACGAGCGCTGCGTGAACGGCTCGTCGTTTTTCATTAAAATTTCATGTTCATACCCTATCATACATCCCGGTTGATCCGAGAAAATATCCTGTTTTTCGATTAGAACCGCCAATAATTTATCTTTTTCAACTCCATTTGCTTCTTCCATAGTATTAACTATGGATTGAAATCTTTCATTATTTTGCGTAGAACTGATCTGCCCACCTCGAAACTGCATTGCATTTAGTTCGCGATTCTCATTTACCTCTTCGTTTTCACTTGATATCGCAACATCAAGAATACTCAGTTTGATCGATTCTGTTAATTCCTGGTTTCTTGAAAATTTACAATTTCCTGTAACCCCGTCTTCACTTAACCAGCTAATTGTACCTACTTCTAAATTTAATTTAACATTATTGCGGTGCATCCAGTCGATGCCTATAATCATTGGTTTTATTAATTTTTTAATGACTAAGCAAGTAACGTCAAAATTAACATTTCCAATTTTAATTCTTAATAACACCTGCAGCGTTACTCGCTGACTACGATATCCGGTAGCACCCGTTACTGTAATGCCTGTTACTGGAAGTGTAGGAATGTTTTCATTCTGACTAATAGTTTGCCAAAACTCCTCTGAAATTCCTGTAACTTCACTACCCGTATCTAATAATGCCCCGGCCGAATATTTATTTTCAATTATCACGGAAATTTCTGGTGATTTGTATCTTGTGACCTTAAAAGAACTACTTATATTATTTTCATCCAATAAAGTTTCCCTCCAATTTTGAAAGACCGTATTAACTGCTACGCCTTTCCTATTTTCTCCAACTTCTGATGGGTTATCAGGCCGTGTTGGAGCTACCGGCTTGCCCACTACAAGTTTCCCTGGTTCTGATTTTCCCCTTCTACCTGAAATGTAGTTCTTTCGCTATTTTCAAGTTGATCTACATTTTCGTTAACATAAATCCCATTTTCTACCCTTCCAGTTGACCGCCTTGCTTCTGTTTCCAAATTTCGAATCTGCACATCGCGATTAGGGTCAGCGGTGTTTGGATCGAATCTGCGGAAATTTTCCCTATTTCGATACTGTCCGCGGTTATAGCCGCCTGCGTGCTCAACTCTAGGTTGGTTATTGTTGCGACTGTTATTCGAATAGTTTGCGTTGCGATAATTCTGTGATCCCCCCAATGATTGCCATTTATCATGATTTTTATTTCTATCTCTGTTATTAATTTCATCTTTTCGCCGTAACAGATCTTTTACGCCTGCTACTGTATTTCCGGTAGAACACGACTGAATGCTCCATTCTACATCGCTGGGAAAGTGACGTATAATAGCGTCAATAATAACTTCGTCCTCAATTGGTGGCCGCAGCATTCGCGCAAATGAAACCTGCTTCAAAAAATAATCCGCCATGTTAGAATCCCCTGTTTGAATATATTTTTCTGTATATAATTCTGCCCGATACTTGCGCTGAGTTTCGTTACCCCAATACTCGTGCAGGAATAGTTTTTTAAATGTAACAAACGATGAAAATTCCGAGCGAAACACCATCCACCACGACTTGGCTGCCCCAATTAAAGCTTGCATCGAAACTTGTAATTTCGCGTATTCTGGCACGTTCATGTATATAAAATAATCTTCCAAATCCGAAATGAATTTTACCGGATGATTAATTTTAATATCTTGTGTACCTGAAAATGTAGGCAAGTGCTTTGTAATGTACGACCCTTGCAAGGGACTGACCATTTGCGGCGCATCTGTGTTTACAAAACTAGAATTCGTGGAATTGTTACTAGCAGCAGGGCTATTTTGGGACCCGCTGTTAGGCTCATTTACTACCTGGCTTGAAATTTCTTTTAGCAAAGATTCTTTGACCCCTTGAATGACTACTTCTTGCCGTTCTGAGAATTTTACAAAAAGATCCTGTACCAACTTTTCCATTTTAGACATTATCTGACTTTCCTTTTCGTGCTCTAGATTCGCCATAGTTTCTACTGCCCTATCATTCGCAGACAATTGACTTACGTCCTCTGAAAGGTTCATGGTTCCTACTAAATTACCATTCAGTATCAACTCTTTACTTGAGTTTTTTAAATTTTTTGCTTGCAGGCGCGTTATAGGCGGCATCAACCAAACAATTTCCCTATGGTCCACTTAGGTGGAGGATTTTAAGCATTTAGTGTTTAATTTCTAGTGATCAGGGCCTGCACGTTGAGCGCCAATGTAATGGTTTCTTTATTTGAAGCGTAGGTATACCCTGATCTTGGTAGAAATTAAACACTACAATGTAAGCAAAACGAATTTATTTATCTAAAATTAAATCTAACCACAGAAACAAACTAAATCTAACCACAGAAACACAATAAAATAACCAAACTAAACCACAGAAACACAATAAAATAACTAAACTATAACTAAACCTGGGGTGGTGACAATGGTCGTTCTTTCCCTTGGATGCTGAGGATGGCAGCGTCGATCTCTGTCACCCTGACAGCAGCGTCGATCTCCTTATACGACGATTATGCGGAGAGCGTCGTCTCGCCACTCGTCCCACGCACACGTTCTCCTCTCGATCTTCACTTTTCACTCGACCTTGCACCTCTGGCGCCCTAGCACCATCTGCCTCTTACCGGGTCGTCACCAAATCGCCACCACCAATTGTATGTACAGGGTACTACTCCAGTAACCGTACTACGTTACGTTACAAGCTTTCACTGTAGTTCAAATCCATTTTGAGGATTAGCAGTCTCTACGTTATCTACGTGGTCGACTTAGGGGAGGTCTGAATAATGATTTTTGATGGACCAAAAATCGGCTCTTTTCCAAAAATGTTTTTTTTTGTGGTCTATAATCGAGCTTTCACTGTAGTTCAAATCCATTTTGAGGATTAGCAGTCTCTACGTTATCTACGTGGTCGACTTAGGGGAGGTCTGAATAATGATTTTTTATGGACCAAAAATCGGCTCTTTTCCAAAAATATTTCTTTTGTGGTCTATAGTCGAGCTTTCACTGTAGTTGGGTTTCAGTTAAATGGTGAACGGTGGTACCAATAATCCCCACTGCATGACAGTCTACCGCTCTTCTAAGTGAAACATTCTGTTCAGATCTTCTTGCCAGCTCGATCCCCTCATTTATGATCTCTAATGTTCTCTTCTTACGGGGATATTTAAAGAGGTTATGTAAATTATTTCCTAAGAAAGTTTGCATTAAAACAGCATCATAACTTAAATCAATGTATTAAATGGAAATACCTAATGTAATGGAAAGCCTACACCGACGTGCAGTAGGGTCGTGTCAATTTTAGTCATATAATCTTTAACAATTAACTTGTTTCACAAATGATTTTACATAACCTTTTGTACTATGCTTGTTATAGTTTGAGCAAAAAGTAACTTCACCAGGGGTGGCTATATAACTTTGAAGTCATGTATATTATAAAACTATAAAATAAATACCTTCTGTCAACGTTTGCTGGTGAAACAGAAACACTTTCAGTAATATTAACATCATAACCTCACTTAAATAAAAACAAGTTAGTTGTTTAGTTTTCTATTACATAACTAAAATAATGATTGAAAAATTCACAGGTAACAATCGACAACTGCATTACTCAATAAATTTACAACAGATGTTGAAAATGCCTGCCTTCTTCGTGTAAACATAAAACAACTCACCGTTTCACATTATCGAAGACTATTTGCGTTAAAATTCTGGTGTTATTGCATTGCATGCTGCTACGATTTTTTCTTGTAGCTCTTCTAGATGGTGAACAGGCGTATTAAATACTGAATTTTTCAAGAGAGGAAGCAAGACGTAATCTAAAGGGGTATGATCGAAAGATCTCTTTGGTCAAAGATCTGATGAAATTATTTTGTCTCCATAAAATTGTATTAGATACTCCAGAGTAGTTCGAGATACATAAGGTCTTGTATTATCCTGCTGGAAGTATGCAAATCATTACGAAGCTGGTCGAGAAATATTTGTGGCATGATATTTTGGTAGCGTTCTGTATTTACCGTGTCCTCACAAAATATGGGATCGATATTCCTCCTTCGTGATAAAGCTACCCAAAAACCTATTTTAGGAGAATATAAAGACGTTTCACGAAAGAAATGCGGGTTGTCAGTGCTCCACCTACGCATTACTTGAGAATTCACGTATCCGTTTAAGTAAAACCAAGATTCATCGGAGAAAAAAGTCAAATCCAAACCATTATTAAATGTTAAAACACCCAGTTACAGTATAAAATTCTTCTGTTGTAATCTGGAGGTAAGAGCTCTTGATGCATTTGTAGTCTGTATGGCTACATCTCTAAATCTTGATTAAGGATAGCACGGCAAGCACCAAAACTAAGATCCATTTCTTTAGTAAGTCTTTGGATCGATGTAGTTGGTTCATTCTGCATTAGAATTCTGAATTCGTCAATTTGTTACTTAGGTTTAACAGGTGGTCTACTACTTTTCCGTTTATGTAATACGCTACCCGTTTCTCTGAAGGCGTCACAGTAGGTACCATCTATTTGATGAAAAAAGTCGTTCTCTAATACCACTACATCAGATAATTTCTCCCTAAATTTATTTAAGCAACCACGTGATGAATAAATCCAATCACAATTGTTCAACCATTGCCTATTTCGAAAATATGATACTATTCTGTAAGCTTTGTGTTCTTGGAATAATATTTTTAAATAAAATTTTAGATTTTGTAACTCAAGTAACTATTACAACTCCAATAATTATAAAGTGTGACGAAAACTGTTAAATACAACAACTGCCACTGTCGTTAGCTGTTTATTGTTTTGTGGTGTTAAAATACACTTAACTTCAAAATTCCACAAACACACCTAGTGAATTTACTTTTTCCTCATACTATATTTCGTCTTAATAAAAATCGCGGTACTCATTTTGTAGGTGATCTTACCCTTTCAGGACGGTGCGCTGAATGTAGGGTCTACACTGCCTGGCTGGCGTCTAGAAAGAACTGTGCGTCCTACATGTACATCCGTCGGCTGAAAATGATAGCATTTGGACGTACTAGTACGTCAAAGTATTGTATACAAGATGTACATGTTCGTCACCAGGCTGTGAAACAAAAAATAGAAAACCCTTACGACACCCGGATACAAATTTAACTCACATTCTTTCTTAATAGCACGTCAGCTGGCCATGGAAACTATTTTTTTCTACAAATTCCTGTTCCGCCTATTTTTTAGACGTCGTCTAGGGAAAATTCAACGAAAAACAACCTAAACCAAATCGAAGCTCTGGTGGTAAAGAGTGTTGTTAAAGGACTGTGTTCTTTAACCATCGTTTCTGTTCAATCCGATGAAAAGGCATGATCTTTAAAAACGTATAAGTATTAGAGCAGCAAATAGCATAATTGAACTATAGTTTTCTTAACTTCCTTTTTCTTTCTAACCCATTGTCGAGTTCACACCGTAACACTGAATACCGCACAACTCTGTAATTCTACATCGATTTTCTGCCCCGGTTTGAAATTCCCTCGACAATGTTTCCTTCTACGATTCAGTTTAACATATAATACAAAAGAAAGTTATATAAATACTTCTTACTTTCGTAATGTTTATACAAGTAGTCGGGTAATTACGAGCAGTTTGTAAAAAATCTGGATTTAATGCTGATATTTAAATCTAGCTCACAAGCATTATTCTGTCAGGTTCCAAGACAGATATTTTAATATAAATATCTCTTTTCTATCTGATACCTTTCTGTTACAGGATATTAACATTTTGCTACTTAGCCGCATTCAACTGGTGGCTGCTATTGTGTCCAGCTACGCTTTCGCATGACTGGCAGATGGGGTCCGTGCCACTGGTCACTTCTCTAAGTGATTGTCGGAACCTTGTGACATGTCTATTCTTCGGATGCGCAATATTACTGTCAGTAAGAAGTTTAATAGATTTTGAGGTAAGATGTTAATATATCTACATTATCTTATTCTTATTTTATGTTTCTTTGAGACTATGCATGTAGTACGAATTATTACCCTCACTGCGACTTCAATCCTGCAATTAATGATAATATATGATGCTTCGTCCTTCACATAAAAAATGCTTCAACATTTCTAAATTAAAATTGCTATAATAGGTACTTAAGCAACGGCAACTAGGTATATGAGACATTAAATTTAAAATTTTTCATATGAAAGTAAACCAAATGAGTAAATAAATGACACAACTTGTAGTAAACACAGAGAAAGTTATTCTCAATTTTCTAAATTAAATCTAGAAGAGCAAATCCTACCCGCAGGAAGCTTAGAACGCAGGTATGAAATGTCAAATTGGATAAACATTTTCTACCAATAAGCTAGACTATGTCCTAGACTAACCTGCACTTAAGTTAGGCTTATGTGCTTTGTGTAAACGTAATTTATCCCACAATTGTTTCAACCACAACATTGCACCTGCCTGGGAAATAAAGGGTCAACCATTCTGTGTAGTTTGTCGGTGATGGTAATCCAGGTAGTGGCCGACCGCATCTGACCTAGTTGTTGTTCAATAAACATTGGACCGCTTTGCAAACCGTTGTTCGTTGTTTATATTGATTTAATTCGGTTTATCTCCGTTCGGAAAATAAATTTTGTAATTTCGTTTATTCCAGAATTTACTGTACTGTTGTGATGCAGCCGCCCGATGCAGGTTCTCATGTGTTTGTGTAGATTTTTATCCGATTTAGGTGTGTTAAAACGGCGCACGAATTATGCACATCGTTCATATGACATTTTATATTAAAAAGTTATTTCGCTGACATTCATTTCTATTTTCATAGCATGCACGGAAATGTTTGTTTTATTCATGCTGCTATTTCATTTTTATGTTCAAACTTCTGAATATATTTATCTTGATGGATGATATGCAGGTTTTATCTTCATATAACGCTTTATAATTCACATGTAATGGGTAATATGTTTCCCTAACGATAGAAATATAGAATATTTATATGTAATGGACATAAAGTGCACTTTATTTCAAAACATTTCCGAGAACCTTATTGAATTTTTTACATGACAATAAAATAGATATCGTGAAAACGTCTGCCTTCTTAACTAATTTATCGTAGAACTAAAAGCGATTTTACACGAAATATAATAAGAACTAACGTCTATTAAGAAGAATTTGTATTTCGAAATAATTCTTTTCATTAAACCATCAGGGGTATTTCGATAATATGCCACGAATTAATAATTAAATTGAATTCTCACCGCGTTATTGAAAGCCCGAGTAGACTTTAAAAGTTTGATCAGATTTTATCGGTTAGATTGTGTTGGTAGGTAGAGGTATTTCAGATATTTGGATTCCAAATATGGGTAGGTATTTAATATTTGGAACTCCTGGTATTACAAACATTCCAATAATTCACTTTTCCGTCTAAGTCTATTCGGAAAAGAATGTGAGTGATAATAACCGTCTTACATAAACCGAAACTAAATGAGCTAATCCAGTTAAATATAATCTCATTAAAAGTAAGCAATATTATTTTTTTGATTTTACGTTATCCTCATATATCTTTAAAACCTTTTTTATTACTGAAACATTTACACGAGGTTTGTTCAACTGAAACCCATCTTTGATCAACTTAGCCTTGACAACAAATGCACTAATTCAAATGACGTTTGTTAATGTTAATAGTGTCTGTAAGCAACACATTAATAAGTTTCTGGCGTTTGAATTTGATTCTGACTTTTAAAGCTTCGATTTTGAAATGGCGTTTGTTGTTGAAAATCCGTCCAAGTTTGATCAGCGTGCGGTCCTACAATTTTTATGCGCTGAGGGTGTGCAGTCATTGCAGATTCATACGGGAATGCAAGCAGTGCATGGAAATGCATGTATTGCGGACCTAACGGTGAAGGAATGGTGCCGAAAATTTAAGAATGGAAAAGAGGGGACTATGGATGATCCGCGACCAGGTACTGCATTAACAGATAACAATATGGCATGTGTGGAAGGCCTTATTAGAGAAAATAGTCGAACTTCAGTTAGAGAAATTTCAGAAATTGTTGGTGCGATTGTAGGATCTGTCCATAGTATTGTTCGTAATCTGTGTTACAGCAAAGTTTGTTCGCAATGGATTCTTCGTCTCTTGTCTAATGAACAAAAATGCTTGCGAATGGGCCTATCTCTGCAACACCTCAAAGACTATAGGCAAAATGGTGATGACTTTCTACTTGTCAATAGTTGCTGGTGACGAAGCTTGGTGCCATTACTACAAGCCATCCAGTAAGTTATCGTCGATGCAGTTGAAACATCCAAGTTCACCACCACCGAAGAAGTTTAAAGCACAACCGTTTGCAGGCAAGGTGATATTAACATTTGTTTTCGACCATGAAGGACTCTTGTTAATAGACTTCAATGAACCTGGAGTAAACGTCAATGCAAATTTGTACAATGAAACTTTGAACAACCTTCATCGAGCAATAAGACGCAAACGTCCAGGAAAACTTACGCGTGGGGTCATTTTGCTGCACGACAATTCTAGGCCTCATGTTGCTAGTATTTAAAGAAAATCTTCAACGGAAGAAATTAAGGGTTTTAGAGCATCCACCCGATAGCCCGGATCTATCGCCTTGCGATTTCCTTATTTTGGACCACTGAAAAAGACGTTAAATTGTGGATAATTTTGAGTCTGCCGCAGACTGGCTGTGGCAGACTTCTTCAATCAGCAGCCACAAGAATATACGGCGGTTAGTAAAACAATGGGGTAGGTGCCATAACTTTGACGGTAATTATTTGTAATTACATTGTTGAATACATTTGTTGTAAGCAAAGATGGGTTTCAATGTGACACACCTCCTAATACGCTCATGAACGAAACTAATTTTAGAGTTATGTTCAATCTTAGATTTTTAATAATAAAGTAGTTACAAGTAAATAGTTCGTGCATGTTTGGATAATACATACTACCTTAGTTGTATCTTTAGAAGGAATATTTTGTTTTCACGGCAGTTTAAAAAAATAAACGAAAAGGTAACCACGTTTAAGCACTTAGTACTGCTCTGTAGGAATATCAGACTTCTCTTATACTCGTTATGTATAGCAAAATACCATGTAAGGCTAGGGATATCTAAAAGTCAAATAATGAAACATGTTTTCTATATAGAAGGTAATTACTTTTATTTTACAAAAAGTTGTAGAATTAATTTTAAACCTATTCAGTTTCTTTCCAACTTGTAATAATTTTATTTATTGTTAGTATAACATTTCTCGTCGATTGTAAACGACAAATATTTTGAATTTGCGTAATTGTCTCATTAAGTGTCAAAATTAACAGTTTTATAAATAACAGAAGAGCATCGCGGAAGTTTGCATCAAACCAATCAAATGATTGATGAAACTGAGAGACAGCGAGAAACAGCATGCATACAACAACTATTAGTATTTTTGCAGTTGGTTATACTCACTGTTTTAGCACTATGTCTTACTGTATACAGAAAATATCAATTTTGGTTGGTTCGGAAGGCAAAGTACTACGTGCTATTCAATTCATCTCTGTTATAGCTTCTTCGTTTTACGAAATTGTTTATCGCATGTTACCCTCATACCATTTATGGGTTCTCATAAACCAATCAATTTGCCCAATTTTATTTTATATTATATTATATATTATTATATATTATTTATATTTATTTTATTTTATGAAGAGATTTTATAAATTATTTATTATTACTATTAAACGAGCTTCTACTTCTCTCGTATCCTATACGCCATTGCTTCTTATCTAGTCAACAATTTTCTTGTAAATTGCCATGGCCTCAAAAATACCTTGATTCCGTTTTCTAGGCAGTTGTCCCCTTTTTGGGGGTTCTCTAGGAAACCATTCCCAAAAGCGGCGTGGTCATCGTTTTGGTCCCATCCTTCGCACGCATGACACAAGTTGTTTTTCTAGACGGTGTTCATTACTGGAGCGTCTGCATTCATGCGTCTTCTTATTTCTTCTTTTGTTATATGCCGCGTACATGATACTCTGCAGCTCTTTAATGCATCCATCTAGACTGTGTTTATTGTCATACGGTTCCGTTGCGATATTTCCAAATTTCTGCACCGTATGTCAGGATACTTTCTATAATGGCGTTATATATATATATATATATATATGTCTTTGTATTTATTTGCTTTGACTATAATATTGAGCTTAATTTTTGTATAGCTTGTTTTCCTTTTCTTATTCTTATATCTATTTCCTATTAGATATTTGCTTTTTGGGAAATCACTACTCCTAAGTATTCGTACTCTGTACTTCCCTTTATTTTACAAATTTCTATATCCAGATCTCTAGCTCCTCCCCCTACTACCCGATATTTGATCTTGTCATAGTTAATTTTTAATCCCCATTTTTATAGGCATCATAAACATCCTTCATCATATATCCAATGTCGTGCTGGTCAGCCGCATTAACTATTTGGTCGTCAACAAACAACAAACTATGTAAATGTTTGTCATATATGTCATTTTCTTTGCCATTCATAGAGAACACACTGTAGATCTTAAAAAGCTTTGGGGTAATGCGGCACTCTTGTCGTAAGCCTTTGTTTGTATAAAAGGTTTCGGATAAATTATTGTCTAATTTGACCACACTGTTGTAGGTCTACAAATATTATGTGGGTTTGCATACTACGAGCATATCTTTCTTCCAGTAACTGACGAAGAGTAAACACATTGTAAATACAAGATCTTCCGGCTGGAATCTCTCTATTGAGGATTTCACACTAATGCCTCTACAGTTGGACAGTTTTAATTTGTCCTCCTCTTACGTATTGGCGTTATATATATATATATATATATATATAGGCTAATTGGGATTCTTCAGGGAGGTTCTCTTGGTACAGAAGGCATTTATTAAATATAACCCTAAGTATATCAATTATACAGAAGGGACTGTGCCTTAGAAGCTCAATTGGAATACCTCCAGAATCAGGGATTTTCAATTTTTGGTAAATTTTAGGGCTGCATAAATATCGTGTATTGGTGCTACTAGTGTTCCCCTCTTCTGTTATTAGTATCATTCCGGATTCCCATATATTCAGATGTTTCCTCTTGCAGAAGTTTCCACTGGTAAATTAATTTTAATAATTCTGTCTTTCCTGAGGACATTTATAACATTCCAAGCTTCTTTCGTTCTGGTTCCACCCATATACTTGTCTAATTCTTCACATTTTTGTCCCAAATGTCATTGATTTGCTTTTCTAACTGTTTGTTTTGTGCTGTTGTTTACTTCAGAGTAGCAGATTCTATTTTCTAACTTTTCTGTAGCTAGACGATTTAAGTATAGCGCTTTTTTTGTTTCACGTTTTTTGTTGATGTATTCGATCCAGCAATACTCCCAATCTTTCTTCTTTCCGTTTTAGACTTCTCCTAAGGTTTCATTAGCCGCTTCTTCTAACTTTATTTTTAAGGTGTGCTACACTTCTTGTGCACTTGCTTCGATACAATCTTTAATTAGATCAGCGATACAAGTTTTATACGGGAATACTTAGACTCGTGTTCTGAAGATTGTAGATTGTACTTTTATTATTTAGTGTATTTTCCGTATATTGTGGTTCTGGGTTTCTCTTTTGTCCTCGATCATGTTTAAAATATAATATTGCGCTCGCCGCTCCTCTATATCTTGATTTTGAAGTTTGTTAAGATAACGTAATCAATAATACTTTTTAGTTGTCTGGTCGACTGTTACCAGGCGTATTTGTGCCCATCCTTATGTTTAAAATGGCCATTCATATTGTTATGGGGAATCTGTCATAGATTTCTATTAACCTTCTTGCATTTTCATTTAAGCTCTCTTCCACAAAACATTTAGGTCCCCCATTACTATTATTTCATTTCTGTTGATTATTCCAAGCAATACTTCTATTAAGTCTTTTTTAAAATTCTCTATATCGCTGTTATTAGCATCTTCATTCGGTCCATACATTGCGACTACAGTTACTTGTTGCCCGAGAATTTCTACTTCTGCCTTCAAAATTCATTCATTTAAGCAGTTATTAATTCATAATTTCTTTCTTAATTACTATCGTCACATCTGTGCGAGCTGTTTTACTTTTAGGTGCACCACTAAAATATGTAGTCTCCATACTCTTCAATGCAGTAGCCTTTCTTTTTGGTCTCAGTTTGGGTTCCTATATCTACCTTGTATCTTCGTAATTATTCGTAAAACTTCAGTTTTCTTACTGTTTATTCCTTGAATGTTTCACGTTCCAAAGATAAGAGTCCGTTTCGGCTGTATTACGTCCGTCTTGATTCTAAGACTTATCTGTAGGATATTTAGCTTTCATAAATTTGGTTTTCACAAGTATGGGGTGCTGGTCTATAGCTTAACTCCCAACCAGGTGGTTGATTTTTAGGGTATTCATCCCTTAGATGAATTGCCTACAATACGGCTTAGGTAATCTATCTTCTGTTTTATGAATCATTCGCCTCTTTAACAGTTGGGTATCCATTACTTCTTCCGCTTCTGGAGTCCTTGTTCGTCTTATTAAGTTAAAATGATAATAATAAACTGGAGCCGCCCTACGATTGTTCTTTAGCAACGTTAAGCTCCGAAAGGGTCTTTTATTTCTCTCTATAAAGATATAATTACACTAAGAGGAATTCATAACTGAGGCAGTTGAAAGTCTTCAGGAGATTATGGAAGACGTCACAAGGTACTTCACCTTCCTCTAAGGCCTGTAGCAGTTTCATCACAAAGTCAAATACTCAGAAAACCATGATGAAACCTCACAGATAGATTTGTTATATTACGAAATATTTAATATTCTATCGTATAATACGTCTTGAGAACACTTGCGGACAGGAGAAATACAACTTTTTAAATGATAATTTGTAATATTATATGTGACTACTTTCTTGAATAGTTAATAACATACAACATAAATCACAAATTTCTTCCAAAAATAAGAACATTGTGAGGGAAATTGCTTATATTCCGTCCGTTTGCGACAATAAGTGAATCTTGCTTGCTTGCTTGCTTTGAAAGAGCGAGATCGAGGACGCGGTTTTCCAAGCATCTCTATGCACTTAGGCCACATTTGGCCCATTGTACACCCTAACTAAGAATTTTGCCTATCTGGGGTAATTCCAACCTCAGTAGTGATTTTTA
>JABXWE010014968.1:0-21376 GCA_014611495.1 Limonius californicus | reverse complement strand
GTGATTAGCCATCTGGAGGGTCCGACTTCCCATCTTACACCTCGGACGATGTTAGTAAATTATAAGCCGGTGGCGCCTATTATTTATTTGTTTAAAATCCACTCCTTCTTCAATTGGGTTTTCCGGGATACTAACATTGTCAAGTTATTAATTTTCTACCTGAGCAGTGGCGTAGCATCGAGAGTGTTTCTACACTTCATCAATTTATTTTTCAAAATTAAAATAGGCATGACAAGGTATAGTAATGAACGTCGAACATAACCAGTCTTTGGGTATTTTTCCACATGCATATATATTGTTAAAGAGAATTGTCAGTTTTGTTATTGTTTCATCATCTAGATGTTCGAGGTATTCGAGTGTTATTTCGTCATCTCCGGCTGCCTTGCCTGTAGCTGTCATTTTGATAGCATGTTCTACTTCAGAATTAAGGATATTAGGCCCTTCAGTTGATGTTATATTAAGATGTTCTTCACTTCTGTTGTCTTGAAAGAGTTCTTCAATATATGACTTCCATATTTGTTTCTTTTCTTCTGGACATACTACTATTTTGTTTTGTTCATTAATTATGTTGGCTGTTGTCCTCCTTGTATTTTTTCCGGTCATCTCTTTCACCTTTTTATATAAGATAAGGTCATCGTGTTTTGTATCTAATTCCTCTATATATCTTATCACATTGTTCATTCAGTCATTTTTCTTTTGCTATTTTTATCTCTGCTTGAATCTTTTTATTTAAACTATTATATTTTACGGTGTTCTTGTTTTTCTGATTTCTTCGTTTTTCCATTAACTTTAAAATCTCTTCTGTCATCCACTCTTTTCTTTTTGTATGTGTTACTTTGCCTATCACTTGATATCCTGTTTTAATTAACACATTTTTGATGTTCATCCATAACTGATTATTTTCTTCCGAATTCATATTTTCTTGTATGTGTAAGTCTTTCAGTTGGTTTTCTACCTCCATCTTATATTTGTTCTTTATTTCTTCGTTTTCCAGTCTTTCCCAGTTTATTTTAGCTCTTCTTCTCGATTTTTCAACTTTCTTCAACTTAGCTCTTATTGTTGCTACTACTGGATTATGATCTGAGTTGATATCTGCTCCAGGATACGTTTTTGTACTCAAGACGCTGTTTCTGATACGCTTGTTTATCATTTTATAGTCGATTTGGTTTCTAACAATTCGATGTTGATTATCTTGTGGAGATTTCCAGGTGTATAATCTTCATTTAGGCAGTTCATACCAGGTATTTAATATTGTTAAATCTATCTTCTGACAGATTTCAACTAGTCGAGATCCTTGTTTCCACTTTCGCATTATAATCTCCCATTATTATATTAATTTCATGTTTCTTTGTTACTTTGTGTACCTTTTTGATGTCTTCATAAAATTTCTCTATTTCTTCATCCGACTTATCTGCTGTTGGAGCATGAAGGGAGACCTATATCCAGAGGATAGAAAACGGCTAAACTAACAAGAGAGAAGAAGATCGCATGGGGCACTGAGAGGGATATCCTTCCGCGATTCCTGTGAATATCAGAGTGACAGCCTGGACATGGTCCAATTTCCTGGATCCTTCTGAAGGATTGGTGCACCGGAAGATATGCACAATTTGTAGTAACTACTTTATAATGCCGAATGGCTACGACCACAGCAGCTAGCCGGTAGATGAGTTTCCCTATCCTGTTCGAATCCTAATGCAGCCGTAGGGGGGCTGAAGAATCTCCAGTGTGTACAACCACCCAATATTTATTGACAGATCAGTAAGTCTGTGCTTTATTATCTTTTGAATCTCAAATGCCTGTCACCTCCAGTGAGTTCTGATCGCACCGATGTTTGTTTACCCAGGAACTCCATAAATAAAATACAGAAGATAAAATACAATGAATGTGTATTTAACAGAATAGTAGTCAATAAACTACGAAACATACCATCGGTATACTATTTTCGGGTCGCCATAAATCAATCAAATCAATAGGTTTACGATGAAGGACTTCATACTAATTCTAGCGGCCTCCTATACTTCTGATATTTCTTATTGTTTATTATGTTTATTAGCGTGTTGGACGAACTAACTAACATTATGACTACTCCCGCCATGAAATCGTTGTAACCAATCTTTTCCACTTTAATCTAAATTGATATAAAAGTATTTAATACACATTATAATTTGATTAACAAATAAATATGCTACATTCATCCAAAACAAATTTGTACGCTTTATGAGTAAACGTAACTGGTAAGCAATCATCTGAATGTATTTCCGCAATTGAAATTTCCCTGCGGCTACATTTCTTTCCGAGAGGTTCGTTTGAGAATGAACGGACGAACCAATTGGATAAATTGGAAAACTGTACTGGTTGAATACTTACAAATACGTACAAATACCTACCTTATACACCGAATGAATTTAGGTCTGAATTTCATTAGAGCAGAGTTTAGAGCTCCAAAAATGTTGAGGCAGGTAGAACGGTTACGAAATTAATATATACAGATGAACACATTTTCGTTTTAAATGTTAAATATTAATAACCTCTTTACTAAACTATTTCCCCGACTAACAACCGATAGTTTTAATATTATTTCCGAGAATATTCTTTCAAAATATGAACCAAACGCACTCTTTTCTGTAAATAAATAACATCTAGTACTGACGTAATTATTTCCTTTTTATTATATCTGTAATAAACTTTGGAAAGGTCACTAGAAATTTAAAAATACCTAAACTGTGTGGTTCCGTTTCCGCTTGCTCTCGCTTGCATTTACTGATTACGTAATATTCTATTTTTATATTCCTTTAATGTCGTCCCCGTGGCTATAATTTACTACTAAATATTAATGTCATACAAGGTAATATTTTTACGTCCAATTTAATAATATAAAGAAGTAAAAAGGGGAAATTACTAAAATTTTGCAAACTTGCTACTATAAAATATAAATATCTCAATAACGAAACTGAACACGTCGTCAGTATGTGGGCCAGAGCCATGAAGTTTCGTATGGAATAGTAATGAGCAGTAATTTGTAAGTAAATGTTTAATTTTTGGTACCTTAAGGAGAGCAGTCGCAGTTATCGCTACATCTAACGCTAGATTTTAAAACCGAGCCAAGTTTTGCATACTAATTCCTTAAAGCTCGTCGCGGCATTCATTAAAATTTGCATTTTTGATATTTTACAAGAACCGCGTTTTTGCATGCCATTACAAAGCGCAGACACGTTTATTGCAAGAAAAACAGCGTAATTTTCTAAAGTTTTATTTGCTTGTAACATGAAAAATAATATACACCAACATTTGCTAGTAAATTAAAATAACAATGCACCGATATTGCTTTATAACACTTTATCTAATTTGCTGATTTTTTATAACGTAAATATAGAAGTATGACTGTTATTAGGCACCTTACTTATCATATCATTATTGTTGTAGAGTTATTTTGGAAATACACTAGTGCTGATATAACAAGTCTTAAAATTTAAGCGTTTTTACAGATAATACATGAAAAAACGTGATATGAAGCGTACACATTTGTAAAAATAAATTTTAAAATAACCATCATAGTCAACATTTTTACACCTAAAAATCTACACAGTTTAAATTTAGATAACTTATTGCCATATCGTCTTTTTCCATAATTATCTTTTCTTGTTTACACGATATACACAGTAAGAAAATCTTTTATATTACAAATTAGGAAACTTTGGTGTGATTTTTATTATAATTATTAAATTACAAATCTCTCACCTAAATTTAAAATCTATTAAAATACAAACATTTACAAAATGACATAATTAATAATAATATCTACATTTTATTATGCCACAGTACCCTAAAAGAAAACTTTATACATACAGCAAATACTGCTTCGCCCATACAAAGATACAACTCTCAAAACAATTGCTTTTAATAGCACAAGATTCCGCTATCCCTATTAAATTAATTCATATATTCCTTTAATTACTCAGCGAATTTAATTAAAATCCCCTTACAGAAATTCGTCTTTCCTATAGGTATCTCTCGCCCAAGGGAGGCAAGAATTCAGTAAACAAGTTTCTTCTCCGTAAATAAAAGGCAGAGAATACCTCCCGCTTCGTCGTCACTGCGGTCTTGGAGGTGGTTGAGGTACAGGAGGAGACTTGCTTGGCAAATTTCTACTCGGCACAGGAGGCGGCTTCGTCAGCCTTACTACATTTGGTGGAGGAGCCGGCGGTTGGACTCCTGGAGGCAAAGCAGGTGGAGGGTAGGCCGGTGGACCTCCTACTGGTGTTACAGACCCTGCCTCAAAGGGGGCCTCGAGAGTGGGAGCTGGTAAAGTCTGGGGACTTATTTGGCGAGAACCGACAGGTGACGTAGACTGGCTAAGAGACAGTTGGCGTTTACCAAGAGAGGGTTGCTGTGTAACTAAAGGCTGTTGGACAGGGGATAGTTGTTGAACGGGAGAATGTTGTTTTACCGTCGTTTGCTGTTGATCACTAACTGGCTGTTGAATTGGAATGCAAGACTGGATGGATGGCGGTGGCTGGTTTTGCGGCTGAGGAGGCTGGGAAGCTCCCTGGTGTTTTGCAGCACCCGGAGTTGGTGTCGAAACCAACGAAGACCTTGCTTGCTGAAGACGCCTTTCAGAACCCGCCGCTACGTATGAAAATACGCACAGCACTGCGTAGCAAATCTGATCCGCCTAAATACAATAAAATCAAATTAACTGTTTGAAAATTAAAAATAGACGAAAACGAAATGAAAAAATTAAATAAAAATCTTACACAATACTCAACAAAAATCATGCAGAAGGAGGAAGGCACTCCCGAAACTCATGTATTCTGTGGGCCATGCATATCGAGAAAATCCGATGAAGAGAGAGGATCATTTCGTTGGCCTATAAACATCAAATGGAGGATTGCAAAAAGTAAAAGTAAAAAGATCAAAAAAATATCTGAGAAATCGGCTTTGGAACTGTACAGAGGGAATAACAACGTTTGACCCAAGAGTTATTTATTATACGCCTTTGCGAGACCAAAGAAAACAGATATGATTTTTTGCCATCGTAGGTAAATAATCGTGACTTACCATAGAGGATTTGTATTTACGTTGAATTACTTGTCTGGTTTTGGGATCTGAAAAAATATTCCACGTTGATTCATGATAGTCTCTACCCCACATAAATATTTCTAGAAATATGTCCTATTCGTGATGCGCATACATTTTAATTTAGTTTTTTGTTCCTGAATACAGAAAACATGTACAATTGCTTTCCCAGAATTGGAGAACAAAGAATTTGCATGGCTGATCTGATAAACCGCTTCCGTTGTAAACTAAGAGTTCGTGTGGTTAAAATGTTACATTTATAGCGCAATATGTCAACTCGTCCAAGAAACACTCTGGGATATTTATAATCGTAATGAATTAATTACATTTGTATCGTAGAAATTCACTTGAACAGTGCCCCGACATATGAATATGGAAAAATATTCTAATTTTTAATTTAATAATTTAACATCAAACGCAATGTTTGAACGAAATGGAAATATAAACGTTTTCGTATTTTCCAAACAAGTGTTTCTTAAATGGTAGCAACTAATTGTTTGTAAACATTTCTTTGGTTATTGATAAGTAAAAATTGAATGTGTTAACTATTCTTGCTTTACTGTGTTTTGATTAATTAGTAAAAAATGTTATCGCCTCGAAATACGTATTAAGCAACTAAAAATTAATATATCTCTTGAAATGGTTAATAATATTGTTTTTAATTATTACAAATTTGAACAACCAGGAAAAATTTGTCATAGTTTGTTACGTAAAAAATAGGCTTGAAATTATAATATGTAATAAAAAAAAATGTAACTTAACCCATTTATTTAATTTCTAAATGGAATCTCGAACCGATATTAATTTGAGTCCAAATGGAGGATATACATTTCAAAAATATGCAACCCAAAATACCCATCACAAGAGGCTCTATATCAAAATGTTTATGTTCGGTATTTTGAAACAGATACGCCTGATTGATATGTTTGAAAGTTTACTTCTAAATTAATAAATTTTTATACTTAGTATTTTATAATATTTGAATTACTTAAACTTAGTTATTTATAAATAAGATTTGGCATTTTTGTTCACACGTATTTTACTTAAACGTTGAGCGGTATACAATACCAAACATACTAAATAAGCAACTCTGATTCATAACCATACCTTATGGTATGTACTTTGGGTTGCCTATTTTTCGAATGTTAAGCTCGTACTCTCTCGTGAATCACCCGGTATAATTTAGTGCAAAATATCAAATAGGACTTTAACAAAATTCTTTGTTGATTGAAGATTTGGTGATGCAACAATTACGATCGAAAGTGGTACTAGAAGAATTGAATCAGTTGTGTTTACATTGTACCGTATATTATATACAACTCCTCTTTGGGATTATTAGCGGTATTTGATTTGGTTATTTATTTTTAAATAAAAAGGAGAACATAAATACAATTAAGAAGACAGTGAAAAATAAATCTAAGATATTAAATTTCTTATTTTACGCTTTTCTTCAAAAAAATTTTATAAAGTTAAAGTGGTCTACAAAAAGATCAAACCGAACTAAAAGTTCAAGAAAATCATGGAAGGTAGTAGGAGAATGGAAATAAATATAAATGTTGACTTATTACGCTCTAGGTATAGAAACAGAAGCAGAATGTAAAGTGATAGGAAACTGAATAGTGGAAGTAAAAAGGTGTGCTGAAATAGCCATAATTGTTGACTCATTACCGTTTAGGGGCGAGCGGCTACAATGGAATGGAAAATAATAAAAGAAAGGGGAGGCAGAAGCAGAATGAAAAGTGATAGGAGAATGGATAATGGAGGAAAAGGGAAAGTAGACAGAGAAGAGAAAGTGGAAATAGAGGGGGAAATGAGAAAAGTGTAGAAAGTGGAAAGAGAAAGGAAGGCAGAGAAAGAAGGGAACGCATGGAGGAAGCAAGAACATAATTGTTGACGCTTTACCCTCTACAGGCAGAAGCAGTAGCAAAATGGAAAGGGGTTCGAGAATGGATAGTGGCAGCAAAAAAGTGTGCTGAAAGTGGAAAGGGGAGAAACGTGGAAAGAGACAAGAAAATGGAAGGAGAGGGGAAATAGGAAAGAGAATGGAAAGGGGAAAGAGAATGGAAAGAGGAAAGAGAAGGGAAAGACGAAAGAGAAGAGAAAGTGGTAGAAGGCACAGAAATAAAAATCTTTCTTAACTCGTTACTCTCCATGGGCGAGTCGCTACAGCGAAATGTGGCAGAAGAAAAAAAAAGGAGAAGCAGAATGTAAAGTGCAAGTGAAACGATATATTGAATGAGAAAGGAAAGTGGAAAGAAAAAAATATGCAGATGATGAAGGGAATGTGGTGATAGAAGGGGAAATAAAAGAAAGAAGAGACGTGGAAAAACTAGATGAAGGGGAAGTAGAAGAAGAGGAAGTGAAAGGCAAAGGTAAAGTAGAAGAAGAGGAAATCGAAGATGGGGAAATGGAAAAATAAAACGAAAATAAAAGAGAAGATCTATTAAACTTTGTCTTCCTCCACTCTTTTTCTATATAAAGTTGAACTGAATTGAACAGCAATTTAATATACATTATTTTAATAACTTGTATTTCCTCACTCCATCCATTTATCTATTACGCTTTAGCTTAATTTCCCATTCTCTGTTGTTAGGATTTAAGAAAACAAAAAAAGGGAAAGATTGACCGATTTTATGGAAAATTATATATAAATCTTGTTATTTTGTAGAATACAATAATATCGCGTCTATTCAGTTTTAACACAAAACTTGCTAAGTGTGGCTCGTACAACTAAAAAGAATTATTAACAAGAGGACTTAAGCCCAGTGAAAATAATCTTACAATTTAAGTGTTAATCTAAAAATTTTATTATCCACTTACATTAAAAAATTATAAGAAGTGCAATTTATTATTTTCTTAATTATGTCGTGTTTAATTTTAGAAATTGTTAGTCACTGGAACTTTACACAAATCTTGTTTAGAACAATTTAAAATCGTAGCCAATGGTTTCCTCCAGGCATTCTACTACTAACTTTGCTGTTTATTGATTTTTTAATTGTATAACCAACCAATTCAAATCTTTTGTACTAGTTTCGATTGTATATAAGTAGTATTTATTGCGTTAAATATTCATCTGAAAATCTAAGAAACACAAACACATTAAACTAGATAAAAACCTAGATCCTGTTATAAATACCTGCTTTTATGGTTCATATAAAAGTTAGAACCTCACGAAACAATAACTTTGAACCACATAAGCACTAAAATAAACACATTGTTGTAGGGAACATACGTATCTAGAACATTTATGGATAGCGAGCAACTACTGAGATCACCAAAAAGCAAAGTAGATTTGAAGAATGATATTGTTAAGAGACTACCACTTAAACTATTTCACATTAGCTTGAGCTAACTAAAAAATGAACATTTTATCTTACAAAAATATGTATATTTTACCTAATTTGCGCAACACTAAAACTTGAATCCCCACATGAACTCTCAGATTCAAAACTTATTTACTATTTCTTGAAGTTAACTATACTTACTGAATTCTTCAAGTACAAAAATGCCACCTTTCTGGGTAAAGCATTTCCGGATGTGATCAATCCTAACGAAGAACTGCAACATACAAAAGGTAAGTAGACGTTAAGAGTGTGAAAAGAGAAAAAATTAGAAGCGAATGCGAGCACGCGAAAATCATGCAGCGCGTGTCATGCGTGAAGCAATAGGCAACTTTAGAGATGGTTTGCTTAATGTAGAATGGGCCTATTCTAATGTGTATGTTGTGTGTGTTAAGTGGTGCAGTTTGCAATTGATTTTGCCATGCGGTGTTCTGCTAGAAGCAGCAGTCTACACTACGACTATGCGAACACCTGGCAGCAGCATTCTAAACGGATATTCGTTCGTAATTTAACGGAATTTTTCGTATGCATCGAAAATTCAAATAAAATCTACTCGTGTAAATAAGGAAGGAACCTTGGTAGAGGATGCAGCAAGAACAAAACAAACTACAGGAAAAAGCGCTAAACTAAACAGAGACTATGCTAAACTAACGACCAAATTAGACCAGATCTTTTATATACCTCAAAGTCCTGTTAAGCAGCCAGCGATCGACGTGGACGGGAATAGAAAACAACAAAAAACACAACATTAGTGACGATATCAGTGCCCGACAAGGACCATCTCAAAAGTTCCTAAGCTTCGCTGCAGAGCCCTTTCGAAAAACAGCCCCCTTGTATCGTCAGGACGACGTACAAAAGGGGACGAAACAGTTCGAAAAAACTCTGCGGTTGCCAAACATGACCACTCATCGACATCGATAAAAAAGAGAAGAAAAGAGCATTCAACATTCAAATTAGAAAGAATTAAACAAAATTCAAACAAATAGCAATGAGTATTTTGCACACTGAGCTGCATGCAGATTATTAGAATACACTGACAATATGAAAAATTGTAAAAAATAAAAAAATCGATATACAATATAGGAAAAAACAAATAAAACTACTACCTGAACAATACGAGCATCCAATAAATGCTGTGAAAATCGACGACACTGGTTTCTCTATAATAACTATTCAAACGAAAACCTAAATTTTTCCAGAAAATAATTATTAAGGAAAATAAAACGTTGTACAAATTGCAACCGAGCGAGTGGCAGAGCAGTAGGAAGTTTGAGTGGTCCTTGCAGAACAAATGCACACATCATAGCGCACCCCACAACACGAAACAAATAGAAGTTAAAAAATTTCAAAGGCTACAGAGAACAAAATGCAACCCAATACCCACAACAGTTTGTTCTCTGCATCAAATCACTAAGTACAAAATTTTAACTAGTAATAGAACTTCATTTACCTTTCGGCAAATAAATCTATTTAATTTTCAGCATTATTATTAATTCCAATTAATTCTATAGCTACAATCTACACATTTTTATAAGTAGAGATAACAACACCATATCGTAATAAAATTGTATGACACAAAAAATTCGGGTACCTTACTGTTTGCGAAGAGCAATCCCACACCTTCCATACAAACTTGCAACAAGCCTCCCTCCCCAGAACTCATATCCTGAACAGGAAATTCCCCACCCAGCTCAGGAGCGCTTCCTGCTACGCCTCCTCTTTCCATGGCCTCCTTGATGCAATAATACAATTCCTTACACTGCAAAGATGTAACAGTTATTCCCCGCGAGTTCTGGAAACTTTTTCAATCAACTCACTTTTTTGGTGTAATATTTATGTAGCTGCGTTTGTTGGCCATTCCGCCTCCATAAACATAAAACCTTATTTTTAGGGCTGTACGTCATGTTTACCAATCGTTCGAACCACCATCTTTCTACTATAACGCCGCATACAGATCGTAAAACCAAACCGTCATCGCGAACTTCTAAGAACCGTAGTTCTCCACCCCCATCAACGCCCTGATGGACAGTGAAGCTTTGACGATGTAAGAGACGCGATCCTAAGGGCTTTAGGTCGATATCGTTACCGTGCTGTAAACCACTTTGTTAGTTTTAGCTACACAATTTTGTTCTTATACTTACCAAGTTGTTTATTTGATCCAGTAACAAATTAACTTCCTGACTGTAAACCAGCCCTATGTGGCATTTCCCCAAAAGTCTTCTAATCTTTCTCTTTACTTCTGCTTTATTTACATTTAACATAACTAGTATTGCAGTCAAATTGTACAACATAGTAGATAACAGACGATCCTCGTCGTGCTCAAGTCTCTTCCTTTCAGTATCGCTTAAACTTTTGTACCTCTCCATCATTTCTCGTGGTCCCTATTCATCAAACGTATTATAATTAGCTAAAATGATTGCGCAATGGTTAAACTTACCTGATCCAACCCAATCATATCACGTTCTTGAGAAACGGCATCCAAAAACGCATCTTCCCAAAACTGCATTTGGTCCCAAAGCGTCGACCTGTCCTTGCCTAACAGTCCTTCGAACACGTAAGTTCTGGCGGCTTCTGGAGACGGCGACGTGGTGGTATTAACCATATGTCCTCCATGATACCGAAAACCTGTACTTAATGACGACTTACTCGACCATACACTGGACGTCCTTTGCTTCGAAGGTTTTGGAAACTAAAACAAAAAGCTTGTATAATGATGACTGACAATCAATCGGTTTTCACGATAAGTCAACGTGCTTAAGCTCCTAATGCACAGAGATTTACCTGAAGATTTTCAACTTCAGTGTCGGAAACTGTAGAGCGGAAGGAGGACTGGAGACCACCACGATTCAGATTACAAGCAGGTCCTGTTGTAATTGAACCGCCAGGGGAGAGTGTACCTCCTGAGCCATGCAATGTACCTTCGGCCTGCTAGACAACATAAAATCAGGCAGATTCATGCCTCTATATTTTGATAGTAAACTACAACAGTATTATAAATTAGCAAATTTACATGGATATGCCTGACCTACACCACTTGTACTAAACTCATTTAGCTGGACGCAAAGGAAACATGCTTGTGTCCGTTATCAAACTTACATCAGAGTCGAAAGACGTCAGTTTGCTCAACAACATGTTTTTCTTTTGGGTAAGCATGTCTTTGAACATATCCGCCGTAGACTGTTGGCCTTCGGATTCGGAATCTTCTCCTTGAACCAGACGTACTTGGGGAGGCTCTGAAATTACGTCCATTAACAAAAGTAACGCACTCATACAATGTCTTAGTTACCTGCTTGAGAAGATTTTCTAGAACTGTCCCAATCTGGAGAAGCGGCTATTCTAGGGCTTTGCGGTGAAGTTAAATTTTCTCTGCTACCTATTGGACTCGAACTTTGAGACGACAGCAAATGACTTGGGTTGTCTGTCACAGAGGAATCTGATAATTCCTTACTCCAATAATGAGTGTGAGCAATTTCTTGTAACTGAAAAGCCGATGCCATTCCACCTAATCCATAATTGCTATAAGTAAACTCTAAACCATGCACTGCTGCTAAAAGTACTTTCAAAATTCCTTTCCATACAGGTTTAGGTATGCACTAAAACAGGAATAAATTAGAATAATTTTAAATCAGAACTTAAATACGTACCACATCATCAATATGGTCATCGGGTGCAATTTTCCTTTCTAAAGTCTTATTTAATTTACTAAGCATAAAATTACGATATGATTCATCTTCCATTAATTTTTTCAGTCTATTTAACTTTAACCAGCCAACACCTTCACCTTCTAATACTTGATTAACCACCTAAAAGAATCCCACAATTAAAATACATATTTTTTTAATTGTCTTTCGCTTACATCTTTAAGAAATGCTTGGTTTTCGGCATTATTGGCAGAGCGTTCAACTGACTGTATACGTTGAAATTCTTCCTGTCGCCTTGGAGTATGTTTTATTAGAGGGCTCTTTTCGACCAGTCCTCTAGGTCCTCTCGGAAATGGTCCAAATACTCCGCTCTTAGATTCCTTCTGTTTAAGATGCTGCTGCTGTTGTTGCTGCTGTTGGGTTTGCTGATGCTGGTGGGCATGTGGTTGCGATTTTTGACTACTTTTGCTACCAACTCCAAACAAATCCGAAAACATACTCGACGTTGTCGCTGCTATACCATTCAAGTCTGAACTAATATTTGAAAAGAAGTCTCTGCTAGTTCCTGCAATTAAACTCGAACTGGCGGCCTGAACCAAGGACGTACTTGTGGATCCTCTTCGAGCATCGCCTCCACCCTGACTAACTGAATCACTCTAAAGTTACAATTATCAGTATCATTTGGAAAATATTAATTTAGGAACAACTTACTCTAAGGTTTTTGGATACAACTTCTTTAGCTCCTTTTGTTAAATCTCCAAAAGTTGATTTTCCAACATAGGTAAGATCTTCCAAAGTATTTTTACTAACACCAGCAGCACTTTTACTTGCTTCCAAAGCGGATTTACTCGCTTCTTGTACGCTCTTAGATGCTTCTTCTGCAGCCTTTTTGGCCTGACTTGCCAGCTGCAAAAGAAAGAACCCAATGGTTTTTAAGCGAACAGAAATAGTGTGGGAATTTGTGTTGGGACATGCGGGGTTGAAGTGTTTTTAGTCAAGTGTTTCGTTACTTGTGAGGTTATTCGATTGACTTGGTTTATATTTGTTTTTTTGTCGTGCTTATAAAAAAATTATATTAATATCATAGTGTTTTTATGTTTGACAAAATTACTATTTATTTATTTTGAAAACTAGTATCCTGGTGTTACAATTTTCCTTGGTAATTTAGCTGTTGTTTTTGTTATTGATAAGATTGTATAAAATAATTGAAAAAGTAGAATAATTTTTGAAAAATCTAGAAGAAAAATACTTAAACAAGATCAAAGTACTTGAATTATATGTTACCTTATCGAAGGGTGCAAATATATTGCTCTCTTCCGCTTCTGTAAGCTTTCCCTTAGCTTGCAGTTTCAGCTATAAAGAAAAGATTGGTTAAAAATCGCAACTAGGTTTGCAAAAGCTATTAAGGATGTGAAAGCAAAAAAGCACCTTATCCATCTGTGCAAGCAAACCATCCTGGCTACTCTGCCTGGTAGTTTCTCGTACGAGCTCCTTCGCTTGTGAAGCAAACTGTTCAAAAATGGAACCTTGTGAACCCTGCCTTTGAACCTTCTCCCCAGTGCTACCAGCCGAGGAAGGAGCAGGACTACCGCTCCCGGATGACCCAAAACTAGAGGTTCTAGCTAATACATTCCCTACGCTTGGTTGCTTTTGCAAGCAAGGAGTGATTGGGGGTACCTAAGTAATTTGTCGTGTAAGCGGTTCTACTGTCTAAGTGGCTGCTTCTGAATAAACTTACGGGTGTTACAGATCGCCCAAAACGGTTTTTTCTGGGAGTGGTGGGACGTTCAGTGGGTTCACTAGTTGTGCTTGTAGGAGATCCGGGTTTTGCAGATCCACTAACGACGGTTTTTGGCGTCGTGGTCGAATTTGAATCTGACTCGTTTTCAAAACTTCCCCCTTCTTCTTTATCCTGTTATTGATGTATTTAAAATTTGATGCGTTTGTCAATTCTACACAACCTACCACTTTGGCAGGAATGGAAGTTTCACTCTTTTGTCTGTTTCCAAATTCCAATTCCGAGTCGCGGTTAAACGATGGGGAGCTTAAATCAGATTGACTGCTAGAAGATGATTGAGGGGATTCCGGCCTATCACTTCCAGGAGCTTCCCCTTCTGGATATTGTAGCACAGAAGGCGGATGATAAACGGATTGTGGATCTAAATTCGAAGAAAGAGACATGTTTTGAGCCGACTGTCTCGCTTCTTGATACGAAGGCCCTAAAACACATTTATAATTAACGTGCATTACAAAATTAATATCTCAACAGTACCTGGTGACAGGTCTGATGACACCATCTCTGAAACAAAGTCACTCAGAGACGAGTAACTCGAACTAGTACTATCGGCCCCTTCAGAATCTGAACCGCTTTCGTCAGTGGGTTGACTTTCCTGATTCTGTAAACTTCTAAGAGCACCATTCAAGGAACTACCGTCGTCCCAGACGACAAACTTAATAGGATCTAATGTATGAATGTACCACTTCGGTTTGTCTCCTATCTGAGAAGGGTCCAAAACGCCGGTGTGAACTCTTTGAAAGGCGACATTAGTTGGAGTGAGGGACCATTCGGCCAAAAATTCTACAGCTTGAGTTCTAGCAAAACGGTTTAAAAATTGGGATGTTCGTGGTCTTGACCTTAGGAAACTATTGATTTGGAACGCTACAACCGGGCGGGGATACAGCCTTAACGTCCTTGTATGTTCCGTGAAATTTGCTAAGAGATTCTGGGAATTGAAGAAACGAACCTGAAAATAAATACATAATAAGATTTTAATCCCAGATCTGGAAAATGTACCATAGCGACTCGAGTGGCTACGTCAACAGAATCTACGTCATTTCCATAGATAATTGGGTTGAATGTTGTAGGAGGCGGAGAAATTGATGGACGATGTTGACTTGATTGAGGGGATGCTCCTGAGATCGGCATTCTTTGACCTAAATTTGGTGTTGCTGGCGTCTGCGTTGGCGTTAACTCGGGAGATTTATGTTTAGCAGACGAGACGCTGTAAAAAGAGCTCCTCGTTAGATCATAAAAATGAAAAGAAACTGAGTAGGACAACCTGAGAGTATTTGGGCTTTGCAGGCTTTCTCTTCTTGAAGGCAACAATTGAGAACTTACTGCAGACGGTGTGGCCAAACTTCCAAGCGCCTGAAAGAATTAAGTATAAAATTTGATATATAAGTTAATTTTTTTATAGTTACTACATTGTATCTAAATTGGTCTACCTTATATTTTCCTTTAATTCTCCATTCTACAATGCGGAGCTGCTACTACTACTAAATTCTAATTTTTACTCTTACTCAAAATTAGTACTTAACGTAGGATTAATTAAGTATTATTTTTCATAACTTGTATTCTTTATTTAATTCTCGCAATAACTGTGAGCGTAATTGAAAGTATTATTTGTTGCACTGCAACCGATAGTTTGAGTAAGTGTAAACGTTATGTTAAAGCTCATGTGATAAAGATTCTAAACATGCCTAGCATGCAAAAGTGTGCAAAAGTAAGTAAGATATTTACTCCGGTGCCCACTTGGTCCATGAGTTGCATAGCCTGGGGGTAAAGGTCAAAGTGAGAAGAGAAATAGGAAGCATAATAGAAGAATCAATAAAACGTCAGAGCATCTTTCAATAATAACAAAATTTCTGTTACTCATGGGAATAGATAAAAAGACGTGAATAATGTATTGAGCTCTCGGGTTAATATTGGCATCATTGATATCTACCTGCTTCAAATAATTTTTCAGGATCGTTGCCTCTGGCTCCGGCAAGGGCGGAATATCAGAAGCGCCACTACCACTCGAATATAATTTATTCGAGTCTAAATCAACCAACCAAATATCATCTGGAAGCCTGCAAAATTAATTAATATAATAAAGGACCTCTTGAATTTAATTGAAGAGTTACCTAAAATTCTTTTTGTACATCAAAAAGCTTGCTGGAAGGCCAATTACAAAAGGCGTAGGGGCTAAGAGCAACTGAAATATTTCACAAATTAAATATGATTTTTATTTTAATTTTTGTTTAATTAAGTACCTGCTCCGCGCAACTCATACACGTTGGTAACAGAGGAATAACCGGAAACATATACTCTAACGGATATATCATCGTAACAAAAGCCATCACAGACATAGAAAGGGCGTTGTAATCCCTAGATTGAAGAACTACTTTATTTTCTAATAAAATTAACGTTAGGACTTTTAAACAAGTATCTACACCTGAAAAAAGTATTACGGTAAAATTTAAGAAGCTGTTGAATTTCGGCAATCTTACCTAACAATTCCAAAGGTAAATGCAACGGAAAATCTACTAAAGTAAACCTAGTATGATCAGGTAACGCAAACGAAAGCGCGTGGTGTACTGTAGGGGATAACACTTCGACTTCGACTCTGAAACATAAAGTTGTAGGACTTTCAAACAAAGCAGCTTTAATTCCAATACTTTGTTTTCCCTGGTACGGGAACCGGGGCTGAAAGCAGTCTCAGTATCCACGTCTCTATTTCTCTAACGTCATATAATACTATAGAAGGCGTCGCTTCGGTAGCTTGACTAGTTATCACACTCCAAACAGTATCTCTAAAAATGACAAAGCCAAGGTAAAGCGTCCCCAAGCAAACAATGATGATGTTAAAATTACCTCCCGACTTGTCTAGACGCTCCCACACGTTTCGAGCTGGACGATTCATTACATGCATCAATGAGTTTCTTCAGAATAAACAAACATTCGCGAAAGGTTGTAAAAAAAGGATGATGAGAGAGTAAACACAACGACGTCAGGGAGTGATTCCTAATTCTCTGCAAATATATCCAGATTAATTAGATTTAATTGCTTCCAATTTCACTTACCTGTCGCTTTCTGCTAGCCCTTGGGGATGGCGAATGGCTTCCTCCACTCTCGGAATCGTTACTCGGAGCGGTAATTCCTAACCGAGGGGGATGCGACCCCGCGGCGTTATTTTGAGCAACTCCATCCGAGTCTCTTCGACTTGGACAATCTTTTTCTGAATCACTAGGTCCTACATTGCTACTTCTGTAATCACTAAAACTACATGTTAACATAGGTTTCTAAGCGGTTTTTCGAAAACTCACCTAGAAAAGGCAGAATCGGAACTTTTTTCCATGCTTTTCCTCCAGGAATCGCGCCTAAAAGTAGAACTACTTCTACCGGCGACGCCAGCTCCTCCTTGGACTTTCTCCACCGGCCGATAGAAGTTAACACAGATACCATAACGCGTTTTTCCTGAATCTTTATCAGTGAGCATAAATACAAAAGACGAAGCCTCTCTAAGGGCTGTTCTTCGAGGACCGACGGAAGAACAACCCTCCGGTTGGCAGAAATATACCATGTCTAATGGCATTGGAAAGTCTTTATGATCTTGAGTTGGGTATCGACGTAGAAGCTCTGGAACCTAACCCAAAATGAAATTTTAATCAATTATGTGATTGTTCCGAAATGAAATATAATAATATAAATAAAGGCTGTCATCCCCGTTCTCGCTTAATATGTTTTCAATTTGGAAACTTGTTAAATTGGCAGTGATGGATGAAAAACGTACTTAACTTTATATACAAAACACTTTTAACGATTAAAACCAAAAGCTACTAATACTCAAATGTTATTGAAAGTAAATATTGGGAAACGAACATAAAACGCAATCAAATATTGATGGCTTCGGCCTTGTTTGCTACTTTTGTAGTTAATAAGTGCCCTCGAGAGCAACCCATTTCTACGTAAAAATATTTCATTATTTCAATTCCTGAACTGGGAAAAAACCGAGCACACGCATTTTTTGTTATCCTTTATTAAATTCGTTTTGAAAAATAGATTTCTATTTTTATTCAGAGCGATTTTTTGTCGTAGTTCATTAGGCCTTTATAAGGAATAACAAAAATCCTGCCGAAATTTCAAATAATATTCAATTTTCTTTCTTAAATTTATATTCAATTTACTTGCAGAAAACAACTTCTTCATAGATAAAAGCCAACGTGGACTCCTACTTTGAATAGTGAAGCAACATCAGTGCAAACAGTCGACAAATATAAAAGATATTGCGAAACGTTTTATTGCAAAAATTGTCATCCAGACAGCACAAAATAAGTTATTTTCACGAACACAAAAGAATTCGAACAGAAAACATTTAAAAAAGTAATACTGTATTCAGTTACATCTACAAGGTTTCATATCAACTCTTAATAAGTTTTTTTTAAGTCACGTATTTCGTAAAACTTAGAATTACCTAGCGAATATCAGGAAATAAAGGAAACGGTTTTTATAGCACATTACAGTAACGAATGGATACTTTTTACATTTTTGCTGTTAAATTTAAAAAATGCCTTTAGCTATGTTTGCCTATATGAGGTCTTCATTTTGCACGCGTTTTGATGTTTATTTCGCAACAAGCGGCTCCGTAAAAAAATATATAGTTAATTTTGACTCAGATTTCCATAAAATGCTTTAAGGCTATTGCGAATACCCCCACGTATTGCATAAAATTACAATGTAAAAGGGAAATTTTAATAAAAGCAGCAAAAATACAAAATTTGAGAACTAGATATTATATCTTAATTGGACATAAACAGCGAATTTCTTCTTGCAGGTTAAAAATAATGTGTTATAAACAATAAAGTTTCATAAGGAAAACTAGCAAGAACTTCAAATAAATCTTACCTGTATAGGAGAGCTTGAGCTTGGTCTTGCATTATTGTAAGGTCTTGCCCCGACGATAGCCAAATAGTCTATCAAACGTGGGCAAAGAAATCGCCTTTCTGCGTCCGTCGCCATTTTCTAATAATTAACTGCGTCACCTCTTCATATTCAGTTTATGTAGTAATACAAAACACAGATTTGTACTCGACAACAGCGATTGTGCGTTCATTTTCTGTTCATAGGTACACTGGAAATTCAAAAAACAGGTGTGTTGTTGCCCCCATATTCACAACAAAAATAAACGTCTACTTTAAACATCCTTATCACCCGCTTTTATCAGAAATGTGGGTTATTATCAGCGTTCGCTGCTTTAAAGCCGGAAACCGGGGCAGGCGCTACTTTTGTTTAAGCAAAAGTTAATTCAATTCTGGGCAACTAATTGTCATTCGACGCTATGTGGGCTTTTAGGACTTTTAAGAGTTCAGGACAAAATAACGGAAATTTGATTTGCCAGAAGCTCTCTCGAGACCTTCCGGAAACTACATTAGGTTGGAAAATTGAGGACAATTAAATTTTTCGAACGCCCTTAACATAATATTCCACTCACGCCGTTCCCGACCTACACATCTACCCTTTAATGCCTCCTTTGTGGCGCATCCTTCGCCTATAATTCTCGGTTATTTTCGAAAATAAATTCAATTACCGCAGTATTCTTGAACATGACTAAAAGTAATCATAATTTCATTAAGCTTCTTTACTAAAAGTCAATAAATGTGACAACTGTTGAACACGAACGGCCCGGAGTGCGTATTGGGAAAGGTAGAGATTATAGCTCTACTTCATTGAAAGATCCTTCAACCGGCACTAAAACCCAAATATTAAGGCAAAAATGAAAAATGAAGCCTGAATGATAACGCCACATCACTTAAACGAAATAATCCGGCACAGAAAATGTTTTCAGGATGTGTTTATTACGCAGATCAATAACGCGCCTTAAAGAGGACGCCCTATTTTGCTGCTAAAGCTCATAGAAGCAACTTAAATTTCATCTTTATGTAATCCTTTAACACTTCGATTGCGAATCAATGCGATTCCTTAATAAAATGCAAATTTATACAATTAGAAAATAAACTTACATTAAAAACAAATTTCAAACCTTGAAAACGTAAACGTTTCACGTTCCATGCTTTGTTTTGATACAAACTACAATAACAGTAAAGTATTTAAAATATTGATTGTACTTACCAGGCCATGCAGAGACAAATAAAAAAGTCGTGTGAGAAACGCCCGGCGTACCTAGTCACTAATATCCTGCAGGAAAGTCCTGGAATATAAGCATGCGCCTGAAAGCTTCCTACTATGCAACCCTCCCTACGCGAGCTTTGACGTAATCAACGGAAACTGCGTCTATAAAGCACTTTTCACCATTTTGACCCGTAAATGTCCACGTGCTTTTAATAATGACTGACGCCTACAGCTTTTTTATGTGGGTAATCTGTCTGACCATTCGTTTATTTAGCTTGTCAAAAACTTGTTTATTAAAAGCTTTGGGGAAAGATTACATCTCCGTCGAATGTATAAAAATAGTTCAAGCTTTCAGTTATTTAATTTGGCACTTGATATGTTTATTTGGCTTGTCATAAGTTTGATATTGGAAAATATGGGAAACCTGGGAAAGAATAACATTCCTATTCGAAAATATAAAAATACTTCATACAGATATTTAATTTGTGGCTTGCAAATTTTGTAGTAGTCAAACGAATTGGAATCCGGGTAATATGTATCACCATACGTTTATTTAGCTTGTTAAAAGTTGGTTTATTAGAAATGTTGGAAATTGGGAAAATTACATTCCCAACTCAAAATATAAAAGTATTTTGTTCATTTAAAGCTTACAAACTTTGTAATAATCTAACTAATAGTAATCTTAATAATCTGCCTTACCATTCCCTTATTTGGCTTGCCAATAACGTAGTTATTAGGAGCTTTAGGGAAAAATTACATTAAAGTATAAACGTTATTCGTGTTTTTACTTATATTATTTGAAGCTTGTAAATTTTTACTGATCTATCTGGACGGTCTATCTCACTATACGTTTATTTGTTAAACGTTTATTTATTAGAAAGTTGTATGAAAAAATTACGTTCCTAATTACAAATATAAATTATTATAATATGCTTTTATATATTTACAAATTTATTAATAATCTAATTTTCGGTAATTTGAGTAATTTGCATAACCATTCGTTGATTTTGCTTGTTTATAGCTTGTTTACTAGAAATTTTGGGAAAAGATTACATTCCCTATCAAATTTTAAGTTATACAATTTGGGTGTTTCAAATTTTATAGTAATCTATATAATCATCATAATCACTGATTTATTCAGCGTGTTTACTGCAAATTTGAGAAAGAGGTTATATTTTTAATCGAGGGTATAAAAAAGAGTTCATACTTCTGCGTAACTTGAAGCTTGCAAATTTTCTAATGATCGAACTGTAATCTGGATAATTAGCATAAAATTCGTTGATCAGGCTTTCATATATCTTGTTAAGTACAAATTTTGGGAAAAGATTACATTTCTAATCGATTTTTAAATTATTTAATTTAAGCGTTTAAAATTTTATAGTAACCTGGGTAATCTATGTAGTAATCATTGCTTTACTTAGCTTGTT
>JABXWE010014967.1:0-54811 GCA_014611495.1 Limonius californicus | reverse complement strand
AAGGAAATTAAGGGTAAGTCTGTTCGTTACGAGGCAAGGTTTTAGGATAGCACTTGAACAACCGTTTTGAGGAAAATAACTCTACTGTTGAATAAAGATGATATGAACAGTTTCCAGTATGGGAAAGTCCAGGGAGGCAGTCGCGTCCACTTATTTGGAATTTGCAAGCTCATTGTTAAAATTCTGATTTACTTAATTTACTTTCCTAAAAAACACACAATTTTTATAAAAAGCGTTTTATTTTGTAAGGGTTGCACCCTCCCTGCTATTAAAATGGATTTGATTAAAGAAGAAACTTTACTCTCAATTCAAAAATATCAGTAACACAGAATTCTGTGGAATTCAAAAGATAAGTGACATTGAGGTTATATGCGCTTTTTCGTCGAAAAACAGAGTGAACCCATGGTTACAATTGTCATATCTCATCACTGTTTATCACCCCTATTTCACATGTATTCATTCATTTTCTTCTTATAGTGTATATTTTACAATTATTTAAATAATCAATACCTACTTATTTGTGTGAAACTGAAATGCTTGCCTAAATGCTTGGGAGCGAGTTCATATAAACATGAGTCCGAAAATGTTACAGAGTTACAGTATTCTAAAGTGAGGCTTGTCCGGTTACTTTTCTGCATATACTTATGGTAATAGTTGGACCAATGTTCGAAATTGTATGTGCACACATTTCTCAGCACGGTTGTAGGTTAGAGCACAATTTTGTTTTAATATGTGCATCAAAGGCATCTTAAGTGGGAGGACCAGGTACTGTTTTCTAGTCAACATTTTAGTTACACGCTGTATCTTTTTTCCCTAAGGCGATTGTAGGCTAGAGGTTAGAGCGTTAGACTTCTACACCGAAGGTCTGGGGTTCAACATCCAGTACCCGAACATCGAATTTTTAACGGCCGCTCTCCCTCGCAGGGCGATGGCAAACCAGCGAGGTATTCTGCCTAGTAAATCTTCACTGGAGTAGAAGTGTTTACACTCCCGATGGTTCAGAACCCACGTTAAGCTGTAGATCCTCTATATCCACAGTAATTCAAAACGCGCAACAAAGGCATAAAAGAGAAGATCGCTACATCTCTAAGAGACAACGCACTCAAAGAAGATCTTATTCCTAATGAAGTTTGTCATGTATGCTGATGGTTGCATTTCCCAATAAGTCAATGCTATTGTAACATGAATTAACGTTCATATTACTCTTAGAAAAACACAGTTTTGGAGAAGTTACGCGGCCATTTAATAAAATTCTTTCAGTTTTAATAAATTAGAACATCAGGAAAAATTCCAATATTAAAACATGAGTACGCTTACGTTTCGCTAAAAATGTTTAGCTTCTTCAGAGACTGGAATATTACAATATATGAGATCAATAAATCAACGAGCGTATATAACTTACCAAAAATAGCATTTGAAGTTGAACATATTAAAAATTATTAAACCAAAGCATGGTAATTAGTGTCAATAATAAACCATAACAACAAACTAAAATTTTGTAATTGTTAAAAGGTTTTCATAAATAAAGTCGTAAGATATGTTGAGAGTGTGCGGACTAATAGATAAATTATCAAAACCAGTTTAAAAGTAATCTAACATGCGCAGTGAAAACATAAAGGAATAATTTCAATAAGTACATAAGGAGTAATCAGAAAGAATTATGACAATAAAAGTAAACGCTGAGTAGTTTAGATCATAATTTAAATACAATTATTAATATACTTTAACATTATGGGGAAAATTAAAAAGTCACCAGTTAGAAGATTTAGAATATTAATTTTCTTTAATTAAATTGTGAAGTTTTCTTCGATATTACTCTTAGACTTAGAACGCGTAAAAATACATAAGCAATTAAGAAATTAAATTATATGTAAATCAATAATTGTCGTATGCTGATTCCTACATTACTGAAGCTTTCGGAGAGCTTTACCGAATATACTGCGATTTCTTGTAAACAGGTTTCTTTTGAAGATATAAGATAAGGCTTTACCAAATAAATTAGTTTTGGGAAGAAGTTTATCCAACAACTTTTATCCGGCAATTTAGTACAATTTATAGCATTGTGCTTTTACTTTTTGGTATATAAAAAATACCGTTCGGCTCAATGTCATAGTTATTATTCGATTATATGACTTTATCGTCTATTTTTAATATAAGATCATTGATACAAAAAATAAACTAGTAAACAATAAACTATATTTTGCAATATGACAAACACTGTTGTCTTGTTATTCAAATCTCAACAAAAGTATCTACTTATTCTAGGTTCTTCTTTTACAATTACAAATTTTTTAACCATAGGAACAATAGATAGTATAAATGAAAATGTTTTCCTCTTTCGCTAGAATTTATATTTTCTTAAAAAAAATCCGTAAGCTATGATTTTTTAAATTATGTATTAGCGTACTTGAGAAGGATGTGAAACTACTTACGTCATGGGCATTTTCTAAGGCATGTGGATTAAGCACACCAAAAATTAATCATTCATGCAAGAAGCGCACACTTAACCTCACATTATTTGAAAAACAAAAAAATTAAATGAAGGGAAATTGGATAATATGTTTAACAAATTCCAAACTAGTAAACGAGAACATTTCTCGCGTCAAGTTGTCGTCTAGAAAACGTTCTCGTCATTTCAATCGCCTCTAAGCTTTAAGGATCTTACGAATAATAATAATAATAATAAAATCAGCCAGAGACTTTCTAATAATGAATTCCTGTAAAAATACGAATTGCAACTGCCTGATGCAATGAAAGTTTTATGGTTGCAGTAAGATCAGATTTTGAGATTAGATCATCGAACGAGCAATTTAAAAAAGCAATTGCGTTTTCCCAAGCAAAGTGCATGACTTAAATCCACCACAACGCATACGTGCCGCAGTTAATAATTCGGATGTCTGTCGATAAATGCACATGCCAGGGGTTAGTGAACTCTCCGCAAGCAAGAAGTCCACTTGGTTCTACAGGGCAGGGAATAAGGGTGAAGAGCTTTGAAGGTATGAACACTTTGAGGGTGGCACCCCTTTGTACGAATTAATGCCATGACAAAACGTCGGACAAGCTTTTATCCAAATTACCCAACAATCGATTGTTCATTATTCTATCTATTATCTAAAAAAATTGTATATAAAGATCATCGAACTTCCGGGTTTATTTATGAAGAAAAAATAATAATGGACTTACAAAACTCCAAACACGAAACCCTAAGTCTTCATTACTATTTCACTTGATATACAGTTACATCGGGTGGTTAAAATGTACTCAATACACAGAAAAAGAGACTATTAATCAAGAAGAATATTTTTCAGGCATACAAAATGAAAATGTGAAAACGGAACTATGTCAGTGGTGTGTTTATGGTAACGTGTGACATAGCCAGAAAACACAGCAGGTCTGAATAATTGCATTTGCATGTTGTTTTCCGTTTTGATTTAATACTCCATTAACTAATCAGAACGGGGGGACAATGAAATTGCACATCCAAGTATATTTATACATGCTACCGGGTTATTAAATACGGCTTTAAAGCAGTGGTCTGCTTAATTATATGCTAGATGTTAATTACACATATTTGAAGTTTAAATAAATGTTTACGAATATTATTTCCATTTTTGTTCGTTTAAGAATTCTTGCTTCGTGTATTACATCACTGCAAATCTTCCGTATTAATGAATAATTACATAATGGATATTATATGTAATTCTTACCATAGGATTTTTAGACGTTGATTTTACGAATTATTTTCCGTAAATTTAAAAATATTCAAAATTATATGATTAGTTACTTGACAACTCACATTAGTAGTGCTTCGAGGGAGGGGGCAGGAGCATAATACGTTACAAAACATGTGTTTCAAAACATGATACAAAGAGTGTTCAAACGTAAACAGTAATTTCATTTATAAGAGGCTATTACAATATTACAACGATGAAAAATATATTACTTTTCGATGTAGTTGCTCTGCCTAGCGATACACTTACGCCAACGATCTGAAAGTCTTTGAATACCTTCCTGGAAGAAGTCTTTGTGTTACTTGCGTATCCATTTTTGCACAGCTTCCATAATGTCGTTATTTGACTAATTTTTTTCCCGGCGCATACAACGTATAAAAATCAAGGGGAGCAAGAACAGAACTATATGCTGCGTGCAGAAGAAAGTCCCACTATCTATACCTATAGTTTCAATTGTTTCTGCAGCGGTATGAGGACGAGCATTGTCTTGGAGAAAGTAAACAGAACTTTGTCTTCTCTTCCGTTTGTTCCTGATCGCCTGCTTTCCTTTATGGGGCGAAAGTGTGGAATAATAGTCTGCATTAATTGTACGATATTCTGTAAGGAAATAAACAAAGAGCACCCTTCGAGAATTAAAAAACCAATTGACAACACAGTTTTGGCTTTCTTTGGCTGATGCGGTATAATACAGTTGCATGTTCGCGTTTCGTTTCAGGAGTAAAATAATATAGCCCCGTTTCATTATCTATCACAGTTGAGTCCAAAAATTCATCTCATTCTCTCTCTTTCGCTGCGATTTGCAAACGATTCTTGTGTTGTTCGGTCAACAAGTGCACAATCCACCTAGTACTCACGTTACGATACTTTAGCTAGTTTCTTTATGACGTCTTTCGAACCTAATTTGTAAATGTTCAGGAATTGCTGAATAAGGGCATTAACTTTTTGTACGTTTTTGCGATTAACCTAAGTTGCAGTTCGTCTCAATTTCTATACGAATTCTGCCCTCTCTAAAAAATTTAGACCATTCAAACACCCGACTTTTGGAAAGACATTGATGGTCGTATTGTGCTCGCAGCTTGTAAGAATTTCAATGGAATTTACGCCTTCATTCGTAAGAAATTCGATTATTATGCGCTGGTCCCCACTACAATAAATAGAACTTCGTAACTGTAACTTTCAAAATAATATAGCGAAACAATTGCCACGGATATGTTAATAAGAGTCACGGTCAACCTTAATTTAATTTTTGCAATTGCCTTCAGATGGGGTTTTAATTTAAACATTCCTGTTTAAATTTGAACACTCCTCCTAATTTAAGCAACAGACAGCACAATCAATGCCTTACAAGGAAACTGCCCCAACGATAAAAAACGAATTAAAAGTTCAGGAAAATATCATAGATTTGTAGCGCGATTGTTATTTAAATCAACTTTATAGGCAATACAAGCTCGAATGCGCAAAATATTAAGGAAATAAGTCTAGAAAGTAGCAGAATTCACACTGAAGACAGCAGAACAATTCTCTTCAATTTCAAATTATACATGCAAATAGAGTTCAGTAATAAAATATTTCTACATCGAATTATAACTATTTTGCGAGAGTAAATATCATGATAAAATCGCAACAAAGGTGGAGCGGTTTTATGGAACGTAATTTGTTAAAGCCGTGTATCTATCAAAGCAACTATGTTTGAGTTAACATAATAAATAAATTTGTACTGCAATAAATAAAACCTCGATTGGTATTTGTTAGGATAATTTAACTAACAGGATCATGTATTAAACGTATTACTGTCGTAAGCATTATTTGTTGCCAGATAACAAATAAATCACACATTTTAGTGATTCGGGTGGTTCCCAAGGAGAAGGTAAATAAAAATTTATCAATTTGCAAAGAATTACCTTCGTATTTAACCGACGTCAAACTGATAAAAATGAAGTTTCTAAATGAACTACTTCATGTACCTACGTGTTGAATTATCAATTTCAGTATTAAAGCTGAAATTTTTATATCGGAAAAATAATTATCCTTTGGCGGTAAATTCAAAATTCCAAAATCTAAGTCAATTTAAAATTTAAATCATTAGAACATTATACACCGCCGAACATTTATAAATAGTATTACACTTAAAATCATTTTAAGGCTACATGGAGAAATTAACTATTCTTATTTGCGACAGTGTTTATATCATAATTATGTTTGCAGAATTTTATAACATAAGTATCGCAAATTTCAACTACATCCACTAGGGGCCTCGGTGGAGTAGTGTGGAGACGCGTTGCCACTCGAGGTCACAGCGAATTATGGCCGATCAGTTGGGACGTTCGAATCCTAGCTGGGGCGACCGCATTTCACTTAAGTAATGCGAAAGCGGTTCCGGGGGGGAGGGGACGGTAGTATTAATGAATGAGGAAAAAAACTACATCCACTAAAACATTTAATAAACGTTTTAGGTTCGGATACTTTCTTAAGAAGCGACTTTCTGCTAGGTTGAACACGTTCATTTTAATATAAAAAAAGTAATACATACAAGATATCCCATTCGCTTTGAGATACCCTATATATTAACATTATTATAACTTTAACTTAGAAAATGTAAGTAAACCATTCATGTGTTGCGCAACGTACATCAATTTTAATACATTTAAAATCATTGTTCAACTCAGTATAAAAACAAATTAACATTATTTTATTTTCTTTATTATTCATCAGCAGCGCGAGAAATAACACCGTAGATGGTACGCAACTCTGTTCGAGCAGTACAACGACGTGCTGAAGCTTGTTTAGTAGCAGACGGCGGACATTTTGAACAAATGTTGTAATTACGTACTCGTCGTAATTATAGTTTGAACCTTCTTTTGTTTTTAAAAATTCGCAATTATTAAGTTTAAGCAATTGATTAAACACTCATAAGTTGAGATTCAACACTTTTTTCTGCGATTTTCAGAATTTTAAAACCGCGGTAGCTCGAAAAATAGTGGTCTGATCAAAAAATGGTAAAGGAACTTTTTGTTTAGTTTTTGTCGCATAACACCATCCCCATCCGTGGGCGCGAATTTCGAAACACTCTGTATACTAAAAAAGATTCTTTCGTACTGTAATAAAACTAATGTTATGAAACGAAAAAGATTTTGAAGTTTATAGAAAGAATAGAACCGAGAAAAACATATTTTTAGGTAAACATTTTTGTGGACAAATATCTTCTTATTCAGAATAGATGGCGCTGCGTCGCACATAAAACTCAACGTACATATAACAAGAATGTTAGACAATACACTGCTACATGTTCAAATTTGAACCTCTTAGTTTATGCTTACCACAATAAACCTTTATATTGTTCTTAGAACAGGTATATTTATCGTAATAGCTAAATTTTTAATAGGATTTATTTAAGGTTAAGTCACATATCAGAACGATGAAACAGAAACTCTAAACTGGCCATAGCTAACCCTCGCGAATGGCAACCTGTGCATCTTCATTTATTAAAGATCTTGAAAAACGTATACTGAATCCATCCGGGTTTCCCAAGTAATTCAAAAGTCAACTTTTACCAGGTCCGTAATCCTTATACGAAGATTATAATCACTGCGAAAGTTAGGTTCAGATGTAACTGTTTTGTATTCCAGAGTAAAAATCACTGTAGAAACTCGATTCTGCTTTGATAACTATTACATCTTCTTCTTCTTCCGCACGTGTTCAATCGTCCGTTACGTCACTCCGCAATCTTATTGTATCTGTCTGACCACCTTTTCCTAGGTCGGCCTACGTTTCCTCTGCCTCTAGGTCTGTACTGGTACATTTGTTTCCGGATGCGGTTCTCATCCATCCTTTGCAAGTGTTGTAGCCATTCATTTCTATATTGTTTTATTCTATCATTCAGGCTGAAGATGTTTAGTTCTGTACGGATTTCGGTGTTTCTTTTTCTATGTTCTCTTCGATATCCCACTACTCCTCTAAGGAATTTCATTTCTGCACTTTGTATTCATTTTTCGTTTACTTTTGTTATCGTCCATATTTCGCTACCGTAATTGTTGGTACTGATACGGTCTTGTAGAATTTTATAGATGCGGTTTGGTTTATTTTATTCGTAATTCTTCCACTGATATAATTGAACTTCTCTATTTTGTTTTGGCCATCTCTCTCTTCGTTCAAAGATATTAGATATTCGAAGACATTAAAGGAGTTAATTTGTTTTATGGTTTGGTTGTGCAGAATGATTTTCGATCTGATTTGGTCGTATCCTTTAAATTTAAAAGCTATCGCCTTTGTTTTATTTATTAATATGCTCATGTTATATTCTTCCATTATTTGGCTCAGTTTAAACTTGCATATTGCAGGGAGTCCTCGTTTGTTGCTACTATTACTTGGTCATCTGCGAAGAGCATAGTCATCAGAGTTATCGTTGTTTAGATTGAATGTGTAGGAACGTATTAACTTTTTCCACTTACGAATAGCGTCGTCCATGTATATATTAAATAATGTCGGCGACATACTGCAGCCCTGTTTAACTCCTGTATTTTTATTTATTTTTTATCTATTTGTCCCGTTGTACATATTTGTGTTCCTTTGTACATTTCTTTTATAACTTCTATTAAATGGTGTGGTATACCTCTGTTCTTTATAATCTACCACATTTTGTGCTTTATTACTCTGTCAAATGCTTTTATATAGTCTATATATGATGTGGGTTTCTCGGTTGAACTCCTGATGTTTCTGTATTATTTGTCGTAAACTAAATATATTATCCGTGCATGATCTACCACTTCTGAACCCGGTTTGCTCTTCTAGTATAATAGCTTCTGTGATGTTTTTATGTCTTATTCTAGAGTATCTTGTAGGCTGTATTTAATAAGCTGATTCCTCTGTAATTTTCGCAGAGAGCTCTATTCCCTTTCTTAAATATCGGCAATACTTTAGCAATTTTCCATTCTTGCGATGTCCTACTTTTCCAACACACGTTTATTAACGTTAATAATAATCGTTGTTTGATTTCTTTAGAGCTGTATTTAAACAATTCACTATTTATTTCATCTATTCCGGTAGCTTTCCTGTTTCATTTCTTTCATTTAATTCTGTAAGATCTTTTTCCACCTGTGGTTTGTTTTCTTCAGTTACTGTTGATATTTCATCTTCGTTGTACCATAAAGTTTTATAGTATTTGAGCCATTCCTCTGTGTGGTGGTAATATTAGCTACCTCTTTTTCTTTGGTATTTAAATGTTTCAGTATTTTAAATGCAATATTTTCTCGCCCGTGTATGTCGTTCTCAATTCTGCTTATAAAAGTGCCTCATTTGTTTTTTCTTAGACTTCTATATATTTGTTTGACTTCTTTATTTCTCTTGTCATATTCTTCTTTATTATCCTGTAATCTATTTGTAAGTAATTTGACATATGCTTCTTTTTTAGTAGCTTCTTCTAATTCATTACTCCATATGTTAATTTTTTTTCTAGAAGTACTCTTCCGACGCCCAAGAGCTTCAAAAACTGCTTTCTTAATTATATATTTAAGATTTGACCATTCTGTTTCAATATTGTCATTTTCTTCTGTATTCTTACTTATTTCATCTAATCTGCTTTGCTACAATTGTCTCACAGACTTTTCTTGGAGAAGGTAGATTTTAAATAGTTCTTTAGCGTCATTTTTATTTTTCTTTTTAAACCACTTTGATTTTAAGTTTACATTCGCACATAAAAGGTAATGATCTGACTTAACATCAGCACTTCTGTATACTCGGGTATCTTTAATAAGTTCAGAAGTTTTGTCATTATCTAAGAAGTAGTTGATCGTAGATATCTGCCCTCTACCAGACCACGTGTTTTTATGTATTCTTTTGTGCTTGAAGAATGTATTCATTATCTTTGTGTTGTTGTAGCAAGTGAAATCTCTCATTTTCTTTCCTTTTTCGTTTAGTATATCGTCATTATGCATGCCTATTATTTTGTCGATTGGTGTTCTTCCTATTCGGGCATTGAAGTCACCTTACAACATAGTCATTTTTTCCGGTATTGGCTAATGTTGTTTGTAGTTGTTTATAGAACTGGGCTATATGAGGCGATTCGGAACGATTACATACTTTTAGTAAATACAATAAACGGTATGTCTAATGTAAACACATCCATTTCGCGTTCCACAGTTCCAGTTTCTACATTTTGCTGTTCGGACTGCATATGAACAAGTGATTAATATTACCAAATAATTATTTAGGGTGTAACTAAAATGCTTTCCCAAACTTTAGAAGTGAATTATCCACACCAAAACAAGAAAACAGTTCAAATAAATATAGGTCCGAAAATAGTTCATTACGGAGTTACTGCCTTCTAAAGTGAGACTTGCCTGATTACTTCTGTGCATATAATTATGGTCATAATTGCACCAATATTTTGAAATTTTATGTGCATACCTTAGTCATCAAGGTTGTAGATTAGAGCCTAGATTCATTTATATAAGCGTACCAGAGCCGTCTTAAATCAAGTAAGTACTATTCTATACAGCACCTTTTACATTATTTTGTTTTTATTTTGACATAATAACTAGCCTCCTCAATTTATTTTGGTTTCTTTTGCTGTTACCAATTTGTTTCCTAGTATTCCAAAATTCGAATGCTGTGATATTATTTCCAATTTTTTAAACCAGTCTGAGTTGTCAGATACTCAGGTGGCCACGATCCTTAAATTAATTAAACTTTGTTTTCTACAGGATTTTTTCTCTTTTAACAGCTCTTTTCACCCACAAATCACAGGTCTCCCCATAGGCTCGTGTTTATCCCCCACATTGGCTGATATTTTCATGAATAACCTCGAGATCAGAAGTATTTTTAAACACCCCACGTTATGTAAACATTTTCTTTATTGGAAACGTTATGTGGATAACATTTTCGTCGTTTTTAAGGGCTCTATAGCCGACCTTAATTTATGTCTAGATATTCTTAATGATCTTCATAAGAATATTAAATTTACTTTTGAAATTGAAGTTAATAATTGTCTCCCCTTTTTGGACATTTAGGTAACCCATCATGACAGTAGGTTGAAATTTAACATCTACAGAAAACCTACCGCAGACCATGTCATTTCTTTTGATTCATCTCACACCCTTTGCTACAAATTAGCCTCTTTTAGGTTCTTTTTTCATCGCCTATTTTCTTTTCCGTTAGATCATCATGAATTTAACAATGCACTTAATATCATTCATAATATTGCTTACAATAATGGATATCCTTCTGATATTATTAACAACTTGTTTTGTAAAATACAAAAATCTTTTTTAATTCGTCAATCTACCAATTTGGATATCTTAGAGTAGACCCATCTACGAAATACTTTTCATTTGCCGTTTTTTGGCCCTCTATCTATCAAACTTAGTAATGTTTTTAAGCGAGTTAACATAAAGATTTCTTTTTCTGTACCTACCACTTTAAATAAGTTGTTAGTATGGAATAAAAATAAAATAGAGCTTCACTTTCTTTCAGGTGTGTATAAAATTCTTAGTAAAAGTTGCTCGGCGTTCTACATGTGTCAAACTGGCAGATCCTTTACCACTAGGATAAAAGAGCATAAAAATATTATAAAAACCAATATGGTTACTTTAGACCCCAATATCAATTTCAAATCCGCATTCGCGAGTCATTGTATCCTTAAAAACCACAACATTAATCAAAATTTAGATTTTGAAGTATTACATATATGTGATAAAGGCTTACAATTAAATTTGCTTGAGATTTTGGAGATTAATAAAGCTGTGAAATCTTTTGAAGACCACCCAGATTATATTCTAAATAATATTACTTTTAACAATCTTCCTAACATTTTCAGTAGTTTAACTTAGTCTAAGACTATTCTGTTTCTCTTAATTTTTGAAGTTTTCACTACCTCTAGGTTATTTTATTACTACCTCTTGGTTGTTCCAAGTTTCATACCTTTACAGTTTTCTTATTACAATTGATATTTTTATTGTTAGAGGTCGCTAGCCGTTTCCAGCATCTATGATAAAAATTCTCAGCCACTCATGGGAGTATTGTTCTTGTGATTTTTAATAGTACTTAATAATCATCTAGCCCTAATGTTGGGCTTTCTGAAATTTAAATTTAAAATGTAATTTAACATTTTGCATTGACTTCATTTAGAGTTGTATTTATTTTGGTGTTGCATTTTTCATTTGTTTATTTAATTATGGAATTTTCTTTGGATACATGTTAACATTATTTACTATTGTTAAATTTTCCTACATAATTTTACTTATTTGGTAAGTTAGTTTCGCTTTTTCTTAACATTTATATTATTTTGTACGATGTTTTGTAGTCTGAAGACGAGACACAGCTGCCTTGAAAACGTTAACTCATTACTACGCATTACTTCATTAATATATGCATTACTCCATTAATATATTATATTTTGTGGGATCTGACTTTGTTTTTATTCTCTACGATTTATATTACCTAATTATATTCGCAGCATAGATTCGGGATAACAATTTAATTAACACAGTAAAGTTTCTACATTTTGAAGGTATATCGATTTAATATCAAAATTAAATTATCTCGAAAACGCGAATACCTTTTTGGGTATTTTTGCATGCCGAGTAAGATTATTTTGTCATAAATAAGAAAAACAAAATAATGAAAGATATTGTAACAACCAGTACCTGATCCTCCCACTTGAGACACCTCTGGCGCACTTATTAAAACGAAACTAGGCTCTAATTTGCAATGTTGATTAGTAAGGTATGCATATACAATTTTAAAACATTTGTCCAACTATTATCATAATTATATGCAGAAAAATAATCGGACAAGTCTCACTTTCGAAGGCTGTAACTCCGTAACGAGGCATTTTCGGACCCATACTCACATGAACTTTTTTCTTGTTTTGATGTGGAGACCTCGCGCAATCATTTTAGTTACACCCTCTACATTCAATTTGATTTTTATACTGAGCGAACTATCAGGCTAAAATTACAGAACACGCGCCACTTCTCTAATCTTTACAGCGGCAATTAAATAGTTTAGATTTAGCAAACAATATTTCAACAAATATTTCTTCGAATACAAAAATTTAAATTATTTTTAAAGAGAAGGTTCAACACTAATCTAATTACATGACGCAGAAAATTATTTCATTTTTTCATACAAAAGCCACTCCTCAGATTAATTGTCTTAATTTAAACGCAAAAAGTTCCCATATAAACACGCATATGGTTTTAAGGTTACAATTCAGATTTCCCCGGTGGCTTACTGCTTGCACGTACAACATTAACAAAAACCTCAGTTAAGAATAAACCCTTCAAAAATGCCTTTTATAACTTTTTCGATTTCCTCGAACGGTACAATAGAAGTTAATATTCTGTACAAAAGAAGTTTCTATCGCTAAATCGCAAAGATTTTATCATGGAATGTAATGACGTTAGACAAAACGAGTGTAATAAAAGAGTAGTTGCTTGGTTCTTAAACATTTAGGAAATTCCCAATTAAATTATTAAAACGTCATTATGAGTTGCTCGTAATAACTTGCACTTTCTGCATCCAAAAACGGTAAGAAAATAAAAGTAGACGGGTCCTGAACCATGAAATTTAGAGAAATCGGAACTTTTACTTTCCAGCTTAACATAATGCAGATGTATAATTTTTGTACAGCGCGTGGACAAAAAATGAACCCGGACATGAAGAATAACATATAGTGACAAGTTCTAACTCTTTACTGACCTATAAATGGAAAATCTATTGTACAATTATCAGCTCTATATTTCACAACACGCAATAAAATCCATTAATAATTTACGAATACACTTTCCAACTTTTGTATTCAATTCCTGAAATCGTGAGTTATAAATGAAGTTATAAAGAGAAAAACGAAGACAGGAAGTAGTAATGATCCTCATTACTTATTACACATATCGGTATATTTCTGCCATTATTTAAAAGATACTGTACGAATACAGGTGCTTTCAGTTCAGGTTATTGAACCTTCCTTTTTTACTGCATTTACATGCCTTTCTGGCATTAAAAATGCATTACGATACCCGTTATTATTGTAGGAATATTTTTATAAATACCACATATAAAAGCTCTCGCCCAACAACAACAATGTAATATTTATTCCATTTGCAGATAATGGTTATAATCAAATAAATCGATTTCAAAATAAGTTAATAGAGATATTTATTAGAAAAAATAGAGTATCAACGAGGATGGTTTTTGGAAATTTTTCAGTTCAAGTTCAAGCACCGAATACTATTATCTAATATATGCTTATTCTATACAGTATAATTAATAAGCTTATCTACATGAAGATGCTATCAGTAATGCCATCAACTATTATCGGTTATACAGTGATAAGTGCTGGTGAAATCCCGTACTTTCGAATTGTCGGACACTTCTCAATCAAGGTATTTGGCAACCAATGTATTTACCAGTACAATCGATTATCAGTCATGGTCGATTCGTAATTCAAAATTTGCTACTGATCATGGTATAAATATTTCTCGATCTTAAATGATTACCAATTACAATTATAATTAAGTACAGCAGCTTCTACTTTATTGTGTTCTTGAATAAAATTTCTTATATAAATTTTTCAATTATTTTAGACTATTTACAAGTACATATAGGTACATAGATGAATATACAAGATGAGTCTGTTTGATACTTTGCTTACATGAAATCATAAAATATTTTTTTTAAATGCAACTTTTAGTGTTGATCATTGCTTGGAACGTTGTTTTCTGTAATACTTCATTTTCTAAAAATCGTTGACATTAAGGGTTCTCCCAAAATATTTGAATAATTGTTTTGAATTTGGTGTTTTAGTTCAAATTAGTGTGGTGATAATGTAAAATACACAAACATATTTACATGTACATACATGGAATTATATATCGAGAAACAGAGTTGCACTGATATGATCTTCCTAGACACTTGCAAATGCTATCGATCAGTCATTAAGGCGTTAGTTTACTTAGTTTAAAACAATTTTTAAAATAACTAAAAACCCTATCCACCGAGCGTCACTATTATATGTAATAATGACATCGCGCAGCAAAGAGTTTAAATGAGCTGTTCTGATGAAGCACCAGGCCCACACTCTGAAAACTCACTGTAGATTATCAGCCGGTGCCATTTTCTTTATATTTGAATTGAGCTGTTTCATGTTAGCTGTATTAACAACTCGGTTTTGTACCTAATATTATTTATTTATAAAAATAATTCTTTATTTTGCTTTTAGCCAATAGTTCATCGTAGTAAAAGTTGGCACGTTTACATTAACAAATAAAATAAAAAGTAGATTAGCAAAGGAATTGTGAACCGGCTAACATTAACAAAAAATTAAAAATACTAATTTTTTTAAACTTATATTTGTTTGGGAATTGAACCCGAGCTTCTTCGGTAACAACCTAGCGCTTCAACACGTCGGTCCATCTAGCCTTTTTGTTCCACAATGGCATTAGTATAGGAATAATGGTAACCACCGGCTCTTAATTTTTTTAAAAATATATTTAAGCTAAACAAATTAACGCCCTAATGACTGCAATCGATAACAGCAGACACAAAATAAGTTGTAAATGGAAAATGCTGCATTTAAAAGTATTTTGGAAGACAGTATCGAATTAAGGTATGGCGTCCTTTTGCATTCTCCGAATATATATATCAGAAACAAACTAGAGTTGCGAGATTTAAACACAAATAGAGAGAAGACAACATGTGAAAATAACATAATTATTACCTATTGTCGTCGGCTAATCAGAGTGCATCCTGAACTAAGAGGATTTCACTTCTTAGAAGAAAATGGAATAGTAAGCAGTCTACTACCTGCTTTGAAAAAATTGCTTCAGCCTGGCGTTTGCTATATTGCGCATTGTGCCATCACTTTTGAATGTTCTTCATGCAGACTAGTACGCAGGGATTCTCGTATAAAGTAGCCGAATTTTCTCGGAAGGACACCATTAACTGCATTTCTCGATCATGCACGCTCGTTAGCTGACGACAATACATATACTTCATAAGGAAGTCAACTTTTAAAAATGCAAGCTAGAATAGTGCACTGTTCGCTGCTCTTCCCCCCTTCATTATGATACTATACTATCTTCTACGCCAGTATATGTAAAATCTGCCTTCAGAAAATACCATTGTAGACCTGATGTTCCTAAATTAAAACTCTACACCACAATACAGCCTAACTTGAAATAGTCTAAACCTTTCGGAAAATACCTTAGTATACAAGATGCTTAGAAATTAAAGCGTTATACCAAAATAGATTGTAAATTGAAATGCCCCCCACCCTCCTAAACAATGCATTTTAAAGCATCTAAGCTGTTGGTGGCTACATTTGAAGCAGTAAAATATGTCTCGAATTGAAACAAGATTCATGGAAATTAACGACGGTCTCTTTGAAAATGAAGATTTCGTGAACATAAACTGTTATTAATATTGAACTTTACTACAATGCCGCTAAGAAAATTGATTCACCAAAGGCAAAGACACCGAGATAGACATTTTTTAAATATCAGAAACAACATTTCATGCTAAAATCAGTTTCAAAGTACAGTTTACAGAACCTCAGAGATTTAAATATCAAACCAATTAGGAATAGATTTTGTTAATGATTACTTAAATTAATATGTAGCAGAAGGCTCTGGTAGTTTCCAACATTCATGCCAAAGTAGTACAAAAAACTTATGTTCATACCAATAACACGGTGCAAACTAGATTTCAGTACAGAAACTGGCTGATTTTAACATTCCACTGTCGAAAAATCGTAAACATGTGCTAGAAAAAATAGAAAAACTACATTCCTTGCAGTTTACATGTATAATTTACAATGAAATTATGTACAAAAAATATACAGAACGGACTTCATGTTCCTAATGTTTTTTTGCATTATTATTTTATTATTATAGAGCTTCTACAGGCTTTATAGGCCCATCGCTTTGCTGCTAGACAAGGCTAAGCTGGTTTGTGCAATGCACATTACTCAGGGAATTAGAAAAATTTCCGACCTGGAGTGATTCGAACCGGGAAACATTTGGACTATTATATCGAAAGCTTGGCTCTTTTACCACCGAGTCCCCCCAATCCTTTTCTTTTCGCATCACTTTAAATAAAATCTTGGTTAAAGAACTGTTCAGGCAGCCGGCGATTATAGTTGTTTGACCCCCACAGCTACAACTCAACTTTACCTGTATCACTAGTAGGTAAAACATTATTCAAGTCAAAATGTCGTATAACTACGTGTCATATTACCTTTGTTTTGCAGACACAGACCTTCAAAAGATGCAGATACCAAACACATTAAAATTCTACAACATCCATTTACCAACACAGTTGTGATTTAGCATGGTGGTTTTGATATTAAGCTGTATTTGCGAATTCAGCGGTTTCATTCCTGGTTTTCTTTCATATTCTCGCAGATTATTTACCATTCTAATTTTTTCAAAAACTGTTGAAGCGGTCATTAAGTACTTTTCTTACATCTGTTTTCATTTTTTGGCACGTTTCTAGAACTACAAATTTTTGTATAACGTTCAAAATAATAAACAAAAACAGAGATAGTCGATACTGTAAATAAGTGCCTTCTTTAAATATCAATTGTCATGTAAGGCACCATTAAATTCAGGTATCGAATTGAACACCAACGCGAAATTTTCAATTAATATATTAATTAAGCTGTAATAAAGAGTATTAATAAAACTGTCTTCATGACGGGAGCACTTGTTTGTTCGAAATTTTGATTTAAATTATATTAATAACTTGTTATTATCGCACAACGGTATATTTTCGGAACACCTTATACATTAGTTATTTTTATGCATTCACTCGACAACAACTTTAGGTCCACGACTTTAGTAAAAGCAGTCAATTCTTGATAAAGCATTCCGCTGTATTGTTCCCGTGCGTCCAGAGCTGCTTTATCCATTAGGACAACTAGGCACTGTGCCTAAGGTCTTCGAACCTTTTAGGGCCTACGAACCTTTAATTTCAAATATTTATTTAAATAATTAATTGACAAGAACAAAAATATTTTAATATTCTCATCAACCTCACCGATCGAATCGCAGACACAATGGTGTAGGTCTAGTAGATTATAATAATGGTGAGACTCTACACACCATGAGGAAGCATGGTCAGTAAGGCGGAAGCCAAGAACACCGTTTTCTTGCTCTCACACCCGGTTGTCGCTTGCCAAATTCGCCACTCGCGGTAACGCGGCGGGTATCACACAATAGACAACTGCATTATTACCTCTTGTTCATACGAACGCAGGTAGCCAATTATTACCAGCGACTGGGAAGGCCACCCGCAGGCATAGAGTCGGGGATGTAAACTTTGAGGTATAATAGATACCTTAAGTTTAATGTTTAAATGTTCACGTGCAATTCATTCTCAATTGAAAGACATGAAACTAGTGGCGTGTCTAGGATTTTGTGTCAGCAGAAGTTCAAAGGGTATTGTAAATAAATCAGTATTCAGACTACTAAGTAAAAGATCAACAGAGTGACTCAGGAAATGAATGTTGATATAACAATTTATCTTGAATAAAGGTGCCTATTCACCACATCCAGTAATGAAGATCTTTATTACTAAGAGATAAGAAACAGTATGTAACAATCTGCAGTGCTCTTGCGGTGGATCACAAATAAAAATTCAAGCCTATGTCTGGAGTTTTTAAAGCACGAAAATCATCGTTTGTGCTTTTGACATGCCATATTCCAATTATCTATCGGTTTCCAACAAAGAAAGACACAACACGCAATTAGTCCAGGAAAACTCGAAATTAGTGATCTACAAGCTTATTAGTCTTACAATTCAATTACACAAAAATGGATTTTCGCCACGACCAAAACAATATAAAATTTTTACAAAAACTTTGCTTTCCTGGATGTGTATTGATGCTTACCAACTATTCTATTTATATAACGCAAAAATTAGGATAAAAACAGACCTGAACTAGTTTTAATTGCTAAATAAAATTATTACACCTAACTTTTTGAAAGTTACTGGCGTTTCTCGTTTAAAATGGGAGTATTTCCTGGTGCGACTTTTATGTAATGACAACAAAAACTTGATTGCTATAAACAACAGTTCGCTGTGCTATAAATACATGTGCCTGCAATTTTTTTAAACAATTTGTGCGGTTGTTGGTATGCTAGTTGTTTTTTTTATTTAGCACTGTTAGATGGTTATCATTCATACTGCAAGTGAATGTCAATATCAGGTGGACTTTGAAGGTTAACAGAAAACATAATAGATAGAGAATTATGGAAATTAACTTTCGTTTTCTGAATATGTTAAACAGAAAAATATAAAACTTCCTTTCAAAAGTGTTTTACCAACCAACTAAAACATTTATTTTTTAACTGAAGAGAGCTCAAATTATTATACACATTATTTTCAATGAATTTCTATAAAATAAATTAATATTATTTTAAATTGCATTAAAAATTGCAGGTATGAGATAAAGGTAAGTTAAAAGACAAGTAATGAATATTGTTATGAACCGACAGTGGCTAAATATTTCCAGGCATTTAAATTACTGATTGCAAAATTAAAGTCAAAATTTAAAATAAACTTCTTACTTTTAGAGTCAAGATTATTAATAGTTGTGAAACATTAACATTTGTACTTATAGAAAAATTACACGCGTGTAGTGTTTACTAATGGAAATAATAAAAGTGTGTTCATCATTACATGTGGTTGTACTGGATAAAACTTATCACGCACTAAATTAAAAAAATTACATTCGTACAAATTTTCTATAAATACGATCGTTAGACTGCTATATTTGCAGCGCGACCTGCTTGATTTGTTTTGGTTAAAAATTTATAATTTAATCTGACAATTTCATAGTTTTTGAATTGAATATATTCAATTCCTTTCTAAACGTTTTTGCGTGTTTTTTTTTGTATTCTTCCATTAGTTCTTTCTTACTAATTTTTGTTTGTCAAACTTCTCATGATGACTATATTGGCGTTAGTTAAGCTTCGGTGTTTCGTTAATATGTTGTACCTATCTATATTTGTCAGTACAATAGCTTTATACTTCTTCAGTAAATTCTTTTTACGCATTTCTGTTATAACAAGTACCATTCTACAATGCCGTAGTTACAGTAGATGTTGTATCCTATCAAAACTTATTTTTTATTGTGTATAGTTAAGTTTTTTTGAAGCAGTCGTGCACTGGAGGTCAGCGTGTTACACTTCTACGTTGACGATCTGGTGTTGAATTCCCCTTACCGGAACACCGAATGTCTAACGACCGTTCTCTGTTGCAAAGCAATGGTAAACCAGCGAGATATTCTGCCTAGTAAATCTTCTCTGGAGCAGAAGTGTTTACACTTCCCATGGTGCAGAGCCCACGTTGAATTGCAGGTCCTCTATGTCGGTGGTACTTTAAAACGCGCAAGGCAGGCATAAGAGAGAAGATCACTACGTCTCATAAGAGACAAAGCACTCGAAGAAGTAGTTACGTTTTACACTAATTTTATTAAAATAGACGCGGACAACTTTCACACTATCCCAACTGTCAAAATAATAAACGTCGACGTGGGTAAATAACGCCAAATGGCGAAAATTGGCGTTTTCTCAGAATCGCTAAATATAATAGCATTTTAAGAGAAAGGGCAGCCCAGATGAAGAGGCTCTATAGCTAATCCAGCAGGTCGTTCCCAAGATAACTAAATAGATCGAAGAGGCAAAACTTGGAATTAAAGGGACGCAGTCCTAAACTAAGTAGAAGAGGCAGGTCGTGGTTTGTAATATAGCTAGAATAGTTGGAAGTGCATTCGGTATCGCGTTCAGGATTTATTATTGAAGATGATACCCGAGACACGTCCACTAACTTTGGCGACTCCACCGATACTTCAATTTGATAGCCTTATATCCACTAAAATTCCCGAAAGAAAAAGCACTTAACTTATCAGTGTAATTTTATTGTCTATATACATATTTCACTACCTTTGGCAAAACAATATTTATTAAGTTACCTTTATTTTATAACTAGGAAGAGTAAGTTTTAAAAAATTGGTTCCTGGTAGATGCCTGTGAAGACACACTAAATGTAAAATTAATTAGGTGGAATACATTATAAATTTATTTAAAAAGGCCAGATTTATGAAAAGCGAAAATAGGACACCAATACTTTCGAGTATTTTTAAAAGTACTTATAGTTAAAAAATTGAAATAGTGCATTTATTTTACAAATTACATGGTGAAAATCCACGAACTTTGCAAATTGCCTCATACATATCAAGGCGACCTTATTGCAAATTCACATATATTTTTTGAACAACAATACAGCCGAGTGTAACGCAAGGAAAACAGTACAAAGACAGTAGACGTGAACTATGCAGTATTAAAAACTGCATTTTAATGTGCCTTGAAGTGCTTTATTTATTTAGAAATTGTGAATTTACTTTTTTTCATACAATGATATATTAAAAAGAATACTAACAAAACAGAAGGAAATTATTATTCTCTTTAGAGGCCTTTAAATAACTGGCACAAACAACTTGAAATTACTTTGGGAACCCTACTCGTGTCGATGATCGGAGCGGAAGCACTTGATAGCTGCATGTTTACATTACCTGACATAAACAACTGACCTGACATTAATTAACATAGTTAAACATCTACAGCATTTTTAGGACAAGCAAATCAAACAAACAATAACAAAAATCGGTACATGCAAATTCTTAACTTGTTTTAGTTTACTATGAAAAATGTAATTAGAGCTTTATACGCACATTCCATATTTGCCTCCCATGCAGAATTTAATAAAATACTAGAACAAGTACAGTTTGATGACTCTTATTAGATATAAATATTTAAAAAGGGTCGGTCTCGGTTTGTATAACGAGCCCTACTCTACATTGTGCGCTATTTTTACCCTATAAACTACCTCCAACAAGTGTGCCATCAATGGCACGTGTATGACCCTGATCTGACACAAAATTGACATGTTGGCTATGAATATTGCCACAGGGCGATTTACACCACAAATTGTTACAGGATGATTTACACCACAAACACTAGGTTTGGAATATGCTTAGGTACAAAGTGTAATTTAATTTTTAACTCGACTGATTGCAAGTTGTAAAGCAGTAATAATAAATACTACTACACTGGAGTTGGAATATTACTGTTACGAGGATATGGTTAATTTTTTCCTTTTAAGTTTTGTGAAATATTGTTTTATTCGCGAATTCATTGTAAAAAATATCGCCTGAAAGTTACTAGAATTTTTTGCAAGAAAAACACTTTTCGTTTTAGAGTGATATCAAAAATTAGCTTCATGGGCTGCTAAAGTTGCTCAAAATACGCAAAAATTGGGGTTTTCTATCGTCACCGTAGCTACGGTAGTAAGCAGCGAATCTACATACTCATATACTCATGTTTTTTGCTGGTAGACAACATATCCAAGACTGTAATAAAGTGAAACAATCATCGAAAAAATTATGTGATGTTAAAAAATTTGCCGACTTTAAATTATAAAATTCATTTAAATTTTTTCACCTTATTACAAACGACCAACCTTTAAGAACATAATGCATGCAACCCCATCGTCAAGATTTATCTAATTTTCATAGAATTAGAGTACTGCCAAAACTTTGCAAACAAATTAGTTGCTAAACGCATTTCATTTTGCGTTGGCTGCAGGTCGCTTTCCAGCGTTGAGATAGACAGCCCTGGCCCCGAGATAGACAGAGAAACAAATGTTAGATTTGCCGATATAAAGAACAACACTTGATTTTGGACTCTCGGGCCGGTTAAGAATCCGCTTAATCGCAATTGCTAATCCAATAAAAAATTGTTCATCTTTAATTAGTATAGAACCAGCGAAGCTACGCGGTTATTAGGGAGCTGTAATCTAGAACCACTAAAAAATTAGATCAACATAACAAACTGTTGCGAGTTAAGTACAAGTATTCGTTTCTGATCCAGTGTTCCCTTTAAATGATATTGAGCTTTAGCTTATTCTTAGTAGCTGCTGAAATTTTTGACTCTTGTCGCTTTTGCAAAGTTTTAAAAACCGGTAGAATGCGCTACCGCCAGCATTTCCAAAGTTTTTTAAGTGCCGAGCGGTATTTGCAGAACTTTGTTTTCACGACCCACCTACACTTTGCTATGGTTGACTTCCAGTTGTTTAACTATTTATCTAACTTAAGTTTTGGATTTTTACGCACTTCCTGCAACACAAGTTCTCAATGCTGAATTAGTTCTACCATTATTCAAATGTTGCGGTCTTGATTTAGAAACACTTCCAACATCATTAAAACTATTGTTAGTATTTGCTACGGTCATGAAACGAATTCTTTTCTGTGGATATCTTCGGTTAAATTCTCGCGCTGCTTCTTGCAATGAACGAACGTTTTCAGCAACTAAATGCACTATTTATATCTATTTTTTCGGCATGGTAAGGTGTTTCCAGGCATTATTTATTGATATTTAAATTTTCAGGACGCTTAATTGACAGTTATTACACTTAATTGGTAATTCATAACCTTTCTATTTTCCATGGCACTCATTGTTACGATAATAATGGAATTTTAATTGACTTTTTTGAATTACCCCGCAACATCCCATTGTTTATTATATTATTATATTATCATTATAATACTATAAACTAGTAAAAACAAAAATGTTTTGATACAAATTGGAATTCAACATTTTTTTTATTCTGAGCAACTTTTTAATAAATGGTTTGCAGTAATTATTTAAAGTTGTAAAAATAACACTTTTAAATGGAAATTGAGAAATATTTGAAATTTTCACGAAACTCCGAAGCAAAATTACGAGGGGAACTCAAAACTTATCTGCCTAGACATAAAACAAAAGAGACACAAAAATGTTAACAATTTTATTTTGCAATATAACATCCATCTATATCAACGCACTTACGCCATCAGTCCGTAACATGGTTTATACCTTCCGAACAAAATTCCTTTGGCTGACTAGCGAAGTAGTCTTTGACAGCCTTTTTTTTTAGTTCGATATTTGAGTAAAATCTTCGTCCTCTTAAATATTTCTTCAGTTTTCTAAACAAATAAAAATCATATGGTGCCATATCTGGGCTGTAAGGTGGGTGATCAGTCTACTGAAACCGAAATTTCTCTAAAACAGGCACGACCTTCCAAGCCTTGAGATGCATTTCTAAAGCAAATGTTGGCGTTTTCTCACAAATAGTGTTTCTTAGATATTTTAGAGTATTGGCATACGTTTCTCCTGTAAGTGTAGTCCCTCTTAGCATATAGTCGATCAACAATGTTCTCTCCATGTCTCAGAACATTGTGGCCGTTAACTTTCTAGCAGAAGGTTGGGTTCGGCATTTCTTGGGAGGTGGACCCATTGCATGGATTCCTGTTTGTCCTTGAAACTCCGAATGCTTCTCTAAAGTGGACAAATATTGTCGCAAATTTGTTGGCGGGCGCATTTTTTATTCCGGAATCAGCAATCTTGGAACTCAAGTCTAATTTATCATGTAAACTGGTGATGACACTTCCCTACGAAATTGCAACTTTCAAACGTCGATCCTCCAGCACCTAACCTCAACTTTCTGACATATATTTGAAGGTCTGCCCCATCTTGAGTCATCTTCAACGGATTCCCGTCCTCAACGTAATTGTTTACAATAAAATGTAACTTTGTAATAAGCTTCTTCTCCGTAGACCGTAGATCTGAACAAAATTGCATATACAATTGCCAAAAACTGAAAATATAGTATTTGAGTTCCCCTCGTAGTATTTATATAAAATGTACAAATTTGTTACCTGCATTATCCATCAAATTGAGAATTGACAAAACCTTATCCTAAAATTATGTAATCAAAAACTATTCTGTAAAAGACATAAAGAACATGATAGTCATCTATGTAATATTATGCAGTAATGTTTATGTAGAGAGACTTAAAAGTACATATTAAACTAACAAAGGGGCGCCCTTTCTCTTGGTGATCAATCTTTTCAATCGATTGTGTTCATGGATTCCGCTTTTCAAAAACCATATTTTTGACATCTTCACAGTCCACATTTACGTTCGCTTCTATTTGAAACGCGGTATTTTTAAATTTAAACAACAGGAAGATTTGGCATCCGAAAAACATATCTAAGAACTTTGATTCTAATAAGCTTGTTTTGTTCTTCTAGCGGCTCTGGTTTGGTTCTGAATGGGCAAGATATAGATTGCAGTTTTCCAAGCATCTCTTTACGCTATTTTGCCTAATTGGGATAGTTCCAATCCCAGTACGAATTTTTAACGTACTTACCACGCTTTACTTTTTATATGACAGACGGCACTTTTAGTTTTTTCAACCACAAAAAAATCTCACCGACTCGGTCAAGTTCGAATTCGCGTCCATTGAATGTATAGTGCGCTAACCACCATAATAGATGACTAGACCTCAGAGGCTGGCATGTAGTTGTTCTACTATAATGGGTAATCAGTCCAATCATGCGGGTTTTATTCCGAAGGTAATTGCGATTAATTTTTTTAGCTACACATACATCGGTTTGTTGTCAATGCACATCCGATATTCAATACTCTTTCGAAGCACAAATTAATTTCACTTTACATGCGTAGTTTTACAACTGCTTCAAATTGTGGTAAGTGCTAAAGAAGGTATTGCTCGAATTAAGTCCAATAAATGTTCCAATAAAAAGTAGTCAAAAAATAATGAAGGTAATTTGTTCGTCCATTAAACATCAATTTAATCGACTATAAATGTGGTAACAAAACTACTAAATATACAATGTGTCTGTCTCAGATTGAGTAGGCTACCAAGGGTATCTTTCTTAATATTAAATATAGAGATTTGTTTAAATGGGCAAAGTTGTGCAGTTTTGAGTGATGATTCAGATTCCGAACATTCCAAACAGTTTGGAAATTATTAAAAAAAAAACTATTTTCTTTAAAGTAAAATGTATCTATAATTATAGGATATATGAAAAAAAATGTTTCATGTAAAAGATATTTGATTTGATTCGCTACACTTTTAATAATGTACAAATAAAATTCAAGATGACGGTTTCCAAAATATCGATAGCAACTTTCTAATATTAAATGGACGCGATATTGGATTGTTACATTGTTAAATACAATTTTTTTACTCTATTCAATGACGTATCACAACTTATATCTGAATAAAAAGTGATTATAAATATTAAGTGTTTTAATTTTAAATCAAGTAGGTATGAAAACAAATGCACGTCAAGTTTACTTTGGAAAAAACACAAAACATTTAAATATTTCTAAATATTAAAATTACAATAAATGCTCAATATATTAGCTGAACACAATCGACACCGTTTTGCGACACTACCAGCTAAAGTGTGATTGTAAATGATTGAGGCTAGTTTGAATTTACCGCCATAAGAAATTATTGTCATGTTGGTAGCAAATACAGTAATCCTGTCAGCTGTTTATTTCTCATCAGTGGCGTCTGAAATAGGGATATATATTAACTATTAATAACGATTTTAATCAATAGTTTTATCTTTTAATTAACACAATTAATACACAATAAACTTAGAATTTCGCCTTAACAATAAGTGAAAATATTCCAAATTAATTTAACAATATTTTACAACAATTGTTCAAAATGCCCTGCAGAAAACATAAATACGGCGACCGTGAAATATGTATTTATAGAAAGCCCCGCCCCTATATTGATATAGCCACAACCAACATGTGAAATACATTAAAATTTGTAGCGGTAAATTCAAACTGTCCTCAATCATTTACAATCACACTGTACTTTATACAATACGATTCAGCTACTTTATACAATACGATTAACAGCCTTAGATGCTTGTAGCACTGCTTCAAATAGTTCTTCTACATTATATTCATTAAAGTTGCTTCCATACACTTTATTTTTCAAAATGCCCCACAAATAAAAATACAGAGACGTTAAGTCTGCTGATCTGGCTGGCCAGTGATTAAGTGTATTAGTCGCCATTGCCCTGTTATTAAAACGATCATTTAAATAATTAATAACATTTCTGGCATTGTGTGCAGAAGCGCTATCTTGCTGGTACCATATTTGAACATTTATGCCAAAGGCAGATTATCTAACAGAAGAAATTCCAATACCGTTGCGCAGTTAAGTTTGGATCAAATATTATACGAGGGGTATTTTTTAAATAAGGTCCGTTTCTTAATAAGAAGAAAAATACTGTAAATAGCATTAAAATATATTTTTTTCCATATTCTACATACTTTTATCTACTTTTCTACATAATTTCCATTTTTGTTCAAACATTTGTCATACCGCTTAACAAGTTTTTGAATTCCAACGTCAAAGAAATCTGCCGTCTGTGAAGAAGCCCAATCCATTACTGCAGTTTTCACTTTTTCGTCGTCGCTCAACCGTTGACCACCAAGGAACTCCTTTAAAAACCGAAACAAGTGAAAATCACTAGGTGCACGGTCTGGACTGTAAGGTGGATGATCCAACTGTTCCCATCCAAAAGACCTTATTAGACCTTGTGTTTGTGTAGAAACATGTGGCCTTGCATTGTCATGGAGCAACATCACACCGGAAGATAGTTATTGTAGGCCACGCCGCTTGTTTTGTATGGCACACCGGAGTTTTCTCAAGGTCACACAATTCGCATCAGAATAGATTGTTGTGCCTCTCGGCATAAAATCCACCAACAAAATCCCTACAGTTGCCCGACAATTGCCATGATCTTTCGTGCTGAAATTGTCTGTTTGGCTTTCAGTCTCGTTGGCGACGATGTGTGTCGCCGTTCCATTGACTGTTGCTTGGACTCAGGAGTCATGTGAGACACCCAAGTCTCATCCCCTGTAACGATGTGGTCAACAATTCATCTCCTTCCTGATTGTATCGAGTCAAAAACGATAAAGCACAGCCCAATCTTTTTGTTTTGTGATCGTCAGAAAGCAGTCTTGGAACCCACCGAGAACACAATTTTCGATAATTCAGTTTCTCCGAAACAATGGTGTACAAAACTGACCTTGAAACCTGTGCAAATTCAATTGATAACGTTGAAATCGTGAATCGTCGATCCTCTCGAATTTTGTTGTCCACATCACGAACCAAATCTTCAGAAATCAGAGAAAGTCGGCCAGGGCGTGGCTCATCATGCACATTAACCCGCCCGTCCTTGAACACTCTCACCCACTTTCGAACTTTACTGTCACTCATAACATTATCACCGTAAACTTCACAAATCTGACGGTGAATTTCCGCTGCTGCCAAGTTTTTTGCACTCAAGGATCGAATTACAGATCGTATCTCACAGTCGGCGTGCCACTCAATTTTCTTAAACATTATAAACTTCTACATCTCAGCACACAGATAGAGGATATGGTTGCAAATGGAGTCTAAACGCGGGCAAAGCATGCTGGGAGCAAACGCGCAAGCGCACTGCGGCGATCGCGTGTCATTCTCACTCTCATTCACAAACGGACTTTGTTTAAAAAATACCCCTCGTAGAAACAATTAGACGCTTTCCCAATATGCCATAAATAAGCCGAAGTTAACTTGGTTTCGCAGTGGAACCACTACGTGTGGATTTTCCTGAGCCCAATGGTGCTCGTTATGGCGATTAAATTAAACGCATAGTTCGAAAAGTAGGATTCGTCGGTTCATAAAACGCGATTGAGTAAATCACCATTTTGTGTTGTTTTATTAATATACCATCTGCTGAATGTAGCTCTACGAATATGAATATTTAGTTTTAATGTCTGAACAATGTGCTATGGGTGAAATTTGTACTTCTTCAAAATCCTCGACGCTTTAGACTTAGATACGTTAACTTGTGCTTCTATTTTGCGAGCCAGAATGTTCGGATTAGCCGCCACACATGCTAATGTTAATACATCATCTTCACCTACTATATTTTGGTTTTCATTGGGTGTGCTTAAACATCCATATTGCTGTATATTTACATCCAATCTTTTAAAAACTATCATCTTCGGTTGTCTTCTTTCCAAAAAGTACTTACACCACAAACGAATTCCATTTGAGAACTTAAGGCAATATTTGAGAATCTAATTTAATGAGTTCACTATATTTAAATGTTTTGTTTTTGTTTCATTTGTTTCCAAAATAAACTTAAAGTGCATTTCTTTTCATGTCTACCTGATTTGAAATTAAAACCATTAATGGTTTTAATAATTGTTCAGATAGAAGTTGTGATACATCGTTGAAAAGAGAAAAAATATTCTATTTAACCATATAAAAATTCAATATGTCTATTTACGGAGATATTTGCCTGTAAAGAAAATAGCAATTCTCAGTTTTTTTTACAAATGTCTATAATGTTCGAAATTAAAAATTTTTTTCAACGGAATCTGAATAAACGCTTAAAACTGTACAACTTTGCCCACTTAAATAAATTTTTGTATTTAATAATAAGAAAGATGCCCATGGTAGCCTACTCACTCTGGGACATACTGTATACAATTCCATTCAACCGTTAACGAACTTTTTTTATATCGACCCCAAACATTTATTTATAACATATATAACATATTTTATTATAAAAGTTTAAAAGGGTTGCTTATTTTCATATAAGTTCTCTATAGTGGAGTTCTTTCACACCTTGAAATGTACTTTTACAAGGTCGTTTCGAATGTATGCTTACTGATAAAACCATTGTTAACATTGCCATTACATCTTTACTGAATCATACTACTGTGACCATGAATGTTTATCAGGACCAAATAATTCAGTCTACGATGATATCAGTAGGAAGACGTCTGTTGATGTTGTATGATATAAAAAAATCAGACGTTCAGGAAGTAAACATATGATAAATTTTTGATAAAAGCAGAGACAGAGAAAATATTTGTTAAACTAACTACGACTTCTTTTATTTTAATGTTGAATCAACTACATACTTAACTGTAACTAAATTGTCGTTTTATTTTTGCATATTTTTTTGTTCAAAGAAATCGGACAGAAATATAATCCTACTTTTTCGAGTAAATTATTGCTTACTTGAAATCAAACTTATCCAAATAGATCTTAAATGGTAATTTACCGCATTGTTAAAATGCAAACAAAAATTTTAAAGTATTTAATTCCACAAAACCCACATTAAAAATTCAAATAAGTGGTTTCGAATGCGTGGTGAAAACAAAACGTGACCGAAAGTGAATAATATGCATCTGGTTGTTTTCTATATAGTTCCTATTTTTGGCGAAGTAGCCCACCTTGACCTTCGATAATTTCAGGTTTTATTTTCCCAAAGATAAAAATATGGTTATCAAAATTATACGGCAGGTTCGATGCTTTCGGCCACGTTAAAGACCCCCGCGTTAGAATTTTACGAGATTTCGCGTAGGCAAGAAAAGTTTCCCACAAGAAAGGTCATAAAGATCAAAAAGTTGGAACTCACGACCATTTTGATCAAAAATTAGTTATGGAAATGGTAAGGATAAGAGTTCCCACAGAACTGTTTCCACTTAATCCAACTTTTTAACTCAACCGTTATTGCTTCCGGTTTCTTTCTGGGATATCATGTTCTTAATGGGCTAATTTGCGCAATGCTCTAACAGTTCTAATAGACTAAAAATTCTTACCTGCAAATGTTCACTGGGAACAACTTTAATAAGAGAAATGAACGAATTCTTGTCCACCGCTAACCATATTCCCACCGCCAGGACGATCGATCCTGTAATCTGAAAAAATGGTGTATTAATATTGTTTTTACATTATTATGTTTTCGTCGAACAAACTGCTTAGGGCATGGTTCATATTATAATGAGCTTATAAATTCCTTTGCAATTTTGCCCACTTATACAACTTAAACTAATATAGAACCTGTTCAGGTTATTGATACCTAAATCTCAGTACGGGTTCTACAAGTAGTGAGAGGAAAATATTATCTAATAAGTTATTTAATATTCATGGGCTGAACTAGATGTATTTTTTGGAATTTACTATAGAAAAGCGATAGCTTTTTGCAGTTCTAATTTATGGAAAACATTAAGTCGAAATTAAGCTGAATGTGTAAATTATTAAAAATAGCTGAATTCACAACCTTATATCGTTTTATAATGGTGATTTACAAAATGTATTAAATGCTACAGTTTTGCATGCCTTCTTCAAGTTATAATGTTATTTGTGGAATACTATGTTAGAATTTTATACAACTTTTAATGCTAGAAATATATTTTACCAATTATTTACTCGTTGAAGCTCATTTTTATAAATGAAATTAGTTGTTAAACTTACGTAATGTTGCATACTTTGGACCTTAATAGCAATTTTTAATAACCACTAATTTTAAAAATATCATTAGTAAAAGCACCTGTTTAGGAAAGCAGATTCCTTTTTCTTAAGTTTTACAGCAGCTTTGAAATTCCCACATCATCAATTCATCACATTTGCGTATGATGTGAGGCCACTATCGTTTCCTCGCCGATCTCTATGCCCGACAACTATTTACTCGCCGCACTGATACCTAACAAGCAATTTATTCTAAAAAATTAAATAGTGTGTGTAATACGTATATGCTGTTGGTAATTCTCAAAAGCATTCAATTCCGCTAAGAAATATTTCAATCTCTAGTTGCATGTAGTTATATTTTAAGTAGTACAGGTTAACATTTATTCCTTTAATCCCAATAAAATTAAAGAGACTGTCTTGTTTTTTATGTTGGCAATTTTAATAATATAAAGCACGTAGCCGTTTATCGGGTATACAAGATCTTCCAAGTTTATTGAACTTAATACATTTTAAACAAATCTATGAATTTTAAAATCGGACCAGCCAACATTTTGTAAAAATAACTAGATTATTTTAAAATCAATTGTTTTAATGAAAATTAATCTCTCCCTATAACTATAGAATCTTAAAATAATAGGAGTAGTAAATTTTATATATAAAGCAAAAGCTGAGTGAAATTGTTTTACAAACAAAGGTGCCTAACAAAAACATGCTTTTCTCTGCGTTGATGCGGGGTTGTACTTGTTATACTAAGTATTGCGAGCAAGTTGGCTAACGAGCAAACGGATGGCGAGCAAGTGTCTTCCCGAGCAGCGAACAATCGGTGGCAAACAAATGGCGGCGAGCAAATAGAGACGGGCAAATAACCTAGAACCCTATACAATGTCTCATGACGTGAGGTCACTACTTCACCTACGTATAGGAAAAGTGAAAAGATGTCGAAACTAAAAAGTGGTCATTTTCTCTAAATCGACTACCTATTAAAGACGTTATGGCCTGTTTTAGTTAAATTCTGAAGCAGCCGAAACAGTAAATGATATCAAGTGGTATTTGATACAAAATGTCTACGTTACTATGGACATGATATTATTTGCTTGTATGTTAAACAGTAAAGGACCTTAAAGTTGATTTCTCTGCTTGCGCTTATTAACAGTGTTGATAATGTTTACTTTTACAACGCGAGAGTACGCCGATATCCATTACATGTACGGTTTTTGTGATAGAAACTCAGTAGCAGCTGCTCGAGATTAAGGGTTGAGATTTTCCAATTGGTGACTACCAGACCGACGAGTTTTCCAACGAGTGCCCAACCACCTACGTGAACACGGAACTTTCCCGAAACCGTCGATTGAGCTTCCAATACAGCAAGTACTAGATAATGAGGACAACATACTGCGACAAATTGATAATAATTCCAGCACCTCTGTTCGTCGTGTATCTGCACAAGTTAATGTACCACGAATGCGAGTTTGGAGAACATTAAAACGTCATGGTTCATATCCATTACAGAATTCGCTAGTTGTATGGAATCGCGGCGGGAGCATTCAAAATCGAATTCTACGTAATAGAACTTTATTCACGGATGAAACCACATTTACAAGCATTGGGTCAATGAACAGAACGAACAGCCGCTCTTAGGATTTGGAGAATCCACATGAAATGGCAGTGTCAAATTATCAACATAGATTTTCAGTGCATATCTGGTGTGGAATTATTGATAACATGCTCATTGGTCCATTTGTTTTTGAGAACCATTTAACTGCCGACAGATATTTAAATTTTCTATGAGATCAGTTGAGAGGATTGTTAGATGATGTGCTTCTGTCGGTCAGACATGGTATGTGGTACCAGCACGATGCTGCCTCTGCGCACTTTGCGTTACGTGTAACACCATTTTTGATTCAACGGTTTGAAGGACGTGTAAATGGTAGAGGAGAACAGCACCTCTGACCCCCAAGATCTCTGGACTTAACTGTCTACATTATTATTTGTGGGGCCATATGAAAGATAAGGTATACCAAACACCATCAGAGACTGTTGAAGATCTTAGGAGACGCAATTTTGAGGCAGCAGAACTAATTCGGAATTGTTGGAATTTAAACTTGGTATTCTATTTCTTGTTAATCTTTTATTAGGTAATTTTCTTCTTCTTCTTCTGTGTATAGACCAATGGCCTGTTAACTACCTACAATGGAGTAGGTTCTACGATCCCTCTTTACACGTATGACGGGCAGGAGGCTAGCCGGTCGAACATAGAAGGAAAATTTCCACTACAAGATTTACAATTGTCAAAGATGTTCGTATGACAACCGGGACCGACGGTTTTACGTACCCCCCCCCCCGAAGCACGACCGGTTGGACATGCCACTATATATTGCTCCACCCAACCAAGTGCTGACCGGTTTGTGCTGGACTACGAATACCATTTTAGATAAACATTAGATAATTTTATTGAATTAGATTAGTATTATTCCATGTTTCCACACTACTAACTGCGCATTCCGAAGTATGTGTATTTTATTAGCGCTGTATTTTTTTTAATATTTTGCACATTTTGCTTATACGTATATTGAAATATCCGATAAATATTTAAAATAGTGCTACAATCGGCAGAACATAGGCATTCAGCCACAATATCGACATTGAGATGTGCTACAATACACACTTGTGTTGGTATTCCTTAAATAAAGCTGCATTTTTAAAGCCCATTTTATATAGTTCGAATAAATTTTAATGCGAATTTTAAACATAATGGCGTAAACCAGTTTTTGACTTTTACTTTAAATAATAAAGTTATTAAAGCTATTTTCTTATTTTGTACCTCGAACTTGGAATGGATTCGGACCTTGTAAATTTGCAAACACGCTAAGCGACAATTTAAACAGATTTTAGTTTAGTAGAAATTTCTTGTGATCAACTTTCCCCATTTAGGGTGATTTTGAAAGGTTACTAGTTTTACCGACTAAGCTAGCGGTTACCAACCTATAGTCCGAGGTGACTTAAGAATTCATATTTTTTTCCCATTGACCTTCTCAGTACTACATATTTTATTTTAATGATTCTGTTAACATAAGAAAACAGGATTCAGTTAAAAAAAATTGAAAACAAGTTAAGATGTTATGATCATTACGGGCTATCGAAAAAAAAAACAGTTTAATGCAAATTTCATGTGTTCTTTAAAACAATATACATATTGATTCCTCTGCTTGAATTGATTTTTAGTTAGACGTGAAATCTGTGAATACAAAATTATTGAACCATATGAACCAAGACATCTGATTTTGTTTTTCAGCAAAGCACCAAATGTGTCACTAATTATATTTTTTTAAGTTCAGTGAACACCTATAAAATGTAGTTAAATCGATAGAAAATACATCCTTTTTTACAAATTCTTCCTTGGTTTGCAGTATGTATGAGTTAATAAACGTTATTAAAAAAAACACATTTACAGTACTCTCCTCACGGGTTTTTCTTTTTTATCTTTAAATAGAAGTCCTTCAGCTTTTGCTAAAGGCAGACCAAGATGTAGTTGACTACAGAAATATTAATCATGCATCACTCCCAAACACTTATTTAATTAAAACAAATCAAATGCATATGAAAATGTGAGCTTACATTACAAAATAAGCATTTTTAAGTTAAATACGTAGGAAGATATGAAAAAAAGCAAGTTACCGAAAAAGAAATAAAAAAGCTCTTCAACGTTATGCAAGAACATATCAGCTTCTAAAGGATTTCCTATCTGCTAAGTGAGATATTTGAAATAACGTTCGACATCAAGCGAAAGAAACTTCAGATTTATATTTCCCTATATGGAGTGTGGGGCAAAAGTAATAACCTATTGCATTCAGTATTCAACACTGTGTTATAATTGTACTAACGTAATGATTTTCAATCACTCTATATATTTTCAAGTTCCTGTCTTCTAATTACGCCTGATAATTAGTGGATTAACCAGTGCAGTGCTGCCATCAAATTGTTTAAAAAAAAACAAGAATTGTTACTTAAACAACTGGTACGTACAAAGTTTTAGTGTACTAATTGACAAATGAAATTATTATTTCAACACTGCCCCACCAACGCGTAAGGCGATCTAGAATTTACGCAAAATTGATCTGTAATGGACTGCCATAAGACGTTAGGTAAGCTATCGTTGAGTAAGGAAAAACAATGTTGTAAGTAACTATGTAGGTATTTAATAATCTAAACATTACTTAAAAATAATAAAGTATTAGTTCACTATTCAATGGGTAGTGACTTTTGGCCTACTCTGTATTTATTGTAACTTGTACTTTTCCGGGTTATTTAGCACCAACTCTAGTATGCCCAATGCAGTGTTTTATGAACTTTTCCTATTATGCTTACTCATCTAAAACCCGAAAGTTTTCTTTGATATTGTTCCTATTAATTTCTTTTCCACAATACACATTCGTAGAAACTCTATAAACCTTTCGAAATGCATCTGTTCCAAACATTACACCATAAAGCATATGCAAATTTCAACTCAATTTAACATATTGGTCAACTTCGCCCACTGGCCCTGTTCGCCTCATAAACTCAAAATATGCCGTGGTTTTATAAGGAATGAATAGTATACTAAAACCTATTACACGCTAATACTTCAAGTAGATACTTGCTGCATGGAGTACAAACTATATCACATCTTCATTTTTCTTAGTCAATTATTCATAACTCATAAGTTTGAACGAAACTGAATTTTATACTAGTTTTAGCAAAGCTGCTGTTTGAGCAACTTTAATAAAGATATTTTTATAGGAAATAGCCCATGCAAAGAGTATGATGAAAAAAAGAGTGAAACTGTTTTTCGTGTATTATTTAGGTAGGATATTTTCGAGAAAATACAATAGGTACCTACACATTTTCAGGATAGAAATGGTGAAAAATATGTCATCTCAGTACAGACATTATACTTATATGGCATAGCAAATACTTCGTTTGTCGAGTATTTACTACAATATTCAAGCACTACTAACAGTAGCATCTTCTATTGTACAAACAAAAAGTAGTAAATGCTTTTTGTTGTAGTACTAACATGTACTACGATTTATGGATACCGCTCTATACTATATTCCTAACAAATATTTTTTTAAATCGAACAAAAGTTAACATCTATATTATAGAATTGAATGGAGTTGGTTCCTCAAGTGCGAGAATTTTGAAAAATCCTTACCACCGCGATATTTAGAACACCTAAATACATATTTCGACAACTAATTTGTCATCTTCGGTTGAAGCTAATGAATATGGCCTACCTTAAGTAATTTTAACTGAGGAATACCTCTGAAGACAAGTAAATCGACACTGTGGATATCCAATATGTAGGCTGTCAATGTCACTTAACATGTTCAATATAGTTTTAGATCTATTTTTGATATTGCTGACGTACTTCTCTCATCAAGTGCACACATTAGGCAAAATTAAATATATAGTAATTTCATTTTATTTTGCTTTCCAGGCAAATATAAACGTTAATGAAGAAACCAAAAAATGTGAGTGTAATCGACGAGTAAACACTATGACATTTCTAATAATCAAAAAATTGTAGGATCATTGTTTAATACAAATAGGAAGGGCCTTGTGTGCTACCTCAAAGAACAAGCTGGTACTTATTACAAGATTTACGTAAATTCCTAAAGTGTATTATGTTAAACTACAATGTAGAATCCAACAAACAAGACTACTTACTTAAACTCTTAAAAGCAAGTTATTTTCATCGGAATTATAGCTAGTGTTTGCTAGAAAGCCGGAAATTGAAGGAAGAAACCGAACACCGCGTGTCATTAAAATGTTATGTAATGCAATTCAACTTCCTTGTCATTATTTTACGTCGACCTTATTTTCATACACAAAAGAACTGTAACAACATACTGCTGTCTCTATCGGTGGCTTGAGAATTACAAGAATGGCAAAAATCTTGTATTTGTTTCGCAACATGAGAATGGACCGCAAATCCCATTCCAACAATTTTATTGCTATAAGTGGCTAATTTGAAAAATTGAAACACTTTTCCAATTTGGGAACTACCTTATTTCAAAAGAAACGTCAACATTTAAAACTGGATGTTTTACAATACATATCTAGGATAATACTTTACACAATATACTCAGGATATCAAAACAGTAAACCAAATTTGTAGTACTTCCCGCATATTGGGAAACATCTATTTTCATGTTAGGCTGCCCTCCAATTCTTATATTTTGTCTCGTTTTAGTAATGTAATAGCGTAATACATTAAGCAGGTTTTTATGAAACACACCGAGCTCGTTTTGATCTAATTTAGCTATTCACTTGTGGTTTTGTATAAGACATAATGAGGCAAGCAGCATATGAAATTGGCGTTTTTGGGTTACAGCCAAAATTTAGTGTCAATGTCAAAACAAAAAATGCGTAGGCAAATGATAGGTACTTACAAATATTATAAAATTGAAACAGCATAGTAGATATTTAGCTATGCAAGCACCACAGTCGTATACCATTTTAGAATCTTCTTTTTGGAATTATTTACAAATTTATCCAGTTCGTTGTTGCGACCTGTAACAAAAAAAAAAGTATGTCACACACATTTCATTGAGAAAAACAGTAAATCTTAATAGTTTAACAGCACATAAAAAGTGGAAATGGAGGTGTAATTTGTTTGCTTTCTTGGAACATTAACCTATTTAAATGAAATTCTTTAGAAATACAAGCACAATCTTGTGCAGCAACCGATTCCAAAGTTATGTTAAGTTAATAATAGAACTAAAAGATATAAACTGTAGACAAACAGAACGTCTATTTTATAACAATGAACTTCAATACATATCTCTTCATTGTCTATCTATATAGATCTAGGTATGTGCATCTACTTCCTCCATTTATGTTTATGGAAATACCACCCTTTATTTAACCATCTGTAAATATCTCTTTACTGTTTACCTAGTCGCGTCTACCCCTTGTATTTGTTTATTGCAGTTATAAATATTTCTGTATCTATCTGTATCTAAATTTTTATTTGCTTCTATAGTTCACGCATTTGTATGTATTCTTTTTTATATCTATATTTATATCTATCTAATTCAAATCATTCGTTTCTACTACTAAGACTACGAAACTAAGAATTTTGTTAAAAAAAAGTAAAAGTTTTTGTTAATATCTTCTAAATACTCGTCTGCGTCCGTTTGATCATGTCACCTTTACCTGCTAAAATCTTGCAGAGTCATTTAAATATACATTACAGTTAATAGCAGTAATTTAAAGTTGAACTACTGTTTTTACATTCGACGTACGGGATGGAGTAATTATAGTCAACTTTGCTATGCACGGCATAGTCAAGAGATTATGAATAGGTAAAATATAGCGGAACTTTGTACTTCTAAGGTGACTATTTATTGAAGAAATGCGAACAGCGCCAGATGTTAATTTCTACAAGAATGAAACCGCGAAAGAGAATATTTTACGTTCATTGTTAAGAAAATCTCTCACTGTAGTTGTACCGTAACTGTGTTTCACATAGTACAAAGAAAATGTTGTAAAACACCTTTGGAATCGCACAATCTTATGAATAGAATACATTTTCAAGTTTTGACCCCTGTAGATACACAATATTAATGTTTGTGTAAATATACGTTTACTAATAAATGAAATAAAAAATAGGAATCCATAGTAAAACATAAACTACTCACTTCCTAGACGTTTACAAAATAATTAATAATAATAAATTAACATATAAGAGGCGAATCTTATTGTCACTGTAGCTAAGTGAATACGTTTTTTAACTAGTAAAATTAAACAAAGCGAAAAATTGTCGAAAAAAATATAAGAAGTGATGATAAAAAAAATTGCCAAAAGTAGTGCAGAAATACAGTAAAATCAACATACGTTTATAAGTATAACATATGTGTACATAATTTAGTGACTTTTTAGACCTTATTACAAACCACCATCCATCTAATAAAATGAAAATAACCCCAATGTTAAGACTTAGCTAATTTTCTTAACATAAGAGCAAAACGACGAATGCAACACATGTATATTGTGGTACACTACACGTATTGACTTTTACATTGGCTGCAGTTCGCTTTCCAGCGTTCTGTAGACAACCCTAAGCGTCGGCAAGGATGGGGAAAGAAACATAATGATTTTCCGACGTAAATGGTTTCATTTAACTTTGAATTACCAGTTCGGTTTAGGATTCTCTTATTAAGTTATCTATTATATACGCTTACTATCTACCTAAAACAATATTTTTGTTAAATATATCGTCAAGTTTATAGCTTGTAAGTATGTATGTATTTAAAGCCCATAAAATACACACGGAAATTACAACAAAATTAGAGGATTTTCACATCAACGCTTTAGATTTTACCACAAAAATTTCTTTGTTTATTTCCTTGAGTTTATTTATTTTGACAGCCATCCTTGCTTACTAGAGTATATCCAAGTGAAAGAACTCCGACTTTATGAAGAAACGCCAAAACCTATAACCATAACGCGTGAAACTAACATTTCTCATTATATACAGAGGTGTACTCAGAACACGGTCGTAACTAGAATAGAGATAGATTTTTATAAATATATATGTGCATGTTATTGTGTTACGTTTTCCCTAAATATCCTCAACAAAAAGAATTCGCTACCGATTCCGTAAGTTTAATCAAATGTGAGAAGTTGTATTATTCTTTTGAGCAAGTTTTAGGTCGAACTTCTTTGTCTGATAATAATAGACTCAAGGTTTACATCACACACTCTAATTATGAATGACATTTTTTGTGTGACCTCGAACAAAAAAAACGAGTTTGAATCATAATTAGCGCACTTGATACTTTTACCTGGTTTTTAAGTGGACACTTTACCGTTTTACTGAACGTTTAGACACAAAGAGGTTTCTTCTTATTAATTAATGTTTTAAGAAATCGTAACAATAGTAATTTGCTTACATTTTTGTTGGTAAAGTTTTTATTTAAATGGTTACCAATTAGTGTACTGGTAGATATAGTGAAAATGTATTAAATTTGTCTAGCAATACATGTCGTACTTGGCTTTGGCACAAAATGAGGTTTGTGCAATTAATTGAATTTAACATTTATTGATAATAGTAGACCGGTTGGAATATTTAGCGGTCTTTAAATCTCCTTGGTCTAGATTACTAAATACTACATGAATTTGATTTGTACAGAGTGTCACTAAAAAATGGCTAATTCTGTAGAAACCCAAAAAATATTTTTCTTTCCTTTTCCTATCAACATCATCAAATTATTACAATGCTACAAGTACATGTTTCGATACATAAAATTCCATCTTCAAGTGCAAAATAGCAAAAAAATTCAGTAAATTAAGGAAACCATGGGAAATGCCTTCAATTTTTGCTTTCCTTTTGTAATACGGGAAATTTTTTAATTTATTTTTTTTAAATTAATTGTTAATTTTAAATATTTTTATAGGTATGACTTACACAGGTATGCATGTTTGGATAATTTAATAAGAACAATTTAATATGTTTAAATTCTGAACAATTGATGGTTAATTTGAAATGTTTTATAGATATGACTTACACAGGTATGAATCTTTCTTATGGACAGTACATTACTATATTGTACTCAAGGTCGCATTCTCAAATTTACTCATAAAAACACTTTAAAAGGAAAGTGCATTAGTATTCAGTGGAGTACTGGAATGTCTTTCCTCTTAAACAATTCTTCCTGCGTTATTGAATATTTCAAACGTGAGTGTTTTATCGAACACCTCTAAACACCACACTTTCGCCCATTAAAATCTAAGTAAAATCTAATGTTACTTCTATCCTTTTACTCCTACCTGTTTTACTTTTACATTCAAGTACGTATGAGCTAATAAAAATAGCCTAGCGTAACATTATAAATTACACTATATGATGGAAATTGCAGTTTACCATTGCCATTGTTTTTTATTCAGTATGGGGAAGTAGAGATAATTGCTATAAAATACAATACGTTGTTGGAAGGCTATAAAAGTATTTCGACCAGTACACATATGATTCAACCTATTTAATATTTTTACGCATATAAAATTAGTTTAATTAGTTCGAGTTGCAAGTAATTTTTGTTTAAAAGAAAATGCGAGGTAATACCCAGTAATTCATTATAATTTCTAAAGGCCGAGAAAATAACATACAGGTAATATTAATTCAACTTTATTAGCATAACATTGATATGTATTTGTATTTCATTATTTATACTAAACGCTACTATAGCTATTATACATCCATACATTTGTTTAAGTATGCACTAATATTCAATGAGGAGAAATAATTTTATGATTTAGGCTTTACCTGAAGGTGATAAGTCAACATTGAGCAACACAACTCGATATTGTTTGAAGCTTTTGTGGGAGTTGTTAAGGCTGTATTGTTATTATTCCCAACACGTTCGAAATTGTTACAAAATTTCTAAATATCTGGAAACCAGTTTTCACTTAAAATACGTATTACTTGCCAACTCGAAGTAAATGAACTTAAGTACGCTTGGAATGTCTGCAACTTTCCAATGAACTTCTGTATTACTAATGGTGAAGTTAAGACCTGTCATTGTTTAAAAATTATTATGATTACTATGAAAGTGCATGTTGCTTCTTATGTACGTGGTTGTAATTACTTGGAAAGTGTTGAAAATTACCTTCACAGCAGCTACTTTTTTGGTTCGTCTCATTTATGATAACTGAAAGTCATGAAGTCGTATTTTCTGAAAGTTACAAGTTGCTATAAAAACCGAAACGAGTTGTAGAACTTAAAGTTTCTCCCTATTTTTCAAGTTTAATTTCTCGGGCTAATAAAGATAGCCCCTTTAATTAAGCTAGGTTAATTGTTTTACAACTTAAAACAAATTTACTCTGAATTTGCTACTTGGAAGAAAGCTTAGAGGTATTTTTAGAATCGTCCTATTACAAATATTAGCATATAATTGTTTAGGCACGTAACCTGAATAACATAATTATGTATGTACGATTACCACCTGTTGATTGTGATTCATATACATAGGTGGGTAAATCCAAAACACGCTTGATTAAAGAATGTGCCGTTCGGTTAACACTAATTTTTTTCAACTAATGACCACATTACATGCTTTAATTATTAAATCAATAGAGTTTGCCCACTTTTAAACGATTACTAAGCATTGATTTTATCAAGAACTTGTTTTTAAGCTTCTATTGTTTTGGAATATCGTTAAAAAATGTTTCAGATACTTCGGATCAATGATCGTTGCATGTATACCAAAATGGCAAAATGATCAATGCGTAACAATTTTTTTACCTGCTTTCGAACGCGAACACTTATTTACACCACCATAAACATGTACGGAACTTTAAGCTACAGAACAGTGAAAAAACGTCAAACCGTAAGACGTCTACTAACAAATGATTAGTATGGATACCATGAATGGACAAAGACCTTTTCCTTCACCAATACAATGACGTTGTGAAGAAGGAAAATGACCACGAATTCACGAAGCGCGACCACGTTTTGTGAATCATACGATGCGTTAATTGCTATGTGATTTTGCGGTGGTGCTTCCTCTGAAAGTACCAATTGCATTATATTCAACAATAAATGCGCACCCAATGTATGATTCAAATTTTTTTTACGATTTCATGTTAGTTACTTAATTGAATGTGGTTCTACATTCAACTGCATTCATTTTGGTTCATCTAAACGTATTAAAGTGATTACTTTAAAAATTCAAGTTAGAGCCTCCCTCCCTTCCCAGTATCTAAGTATTTTATATAAATTCATATAAACTACATTAAATACAGCTTTTAATTTTCTTATAACAAATTCACGAAATATACATAAATACATAAAATTTGTTGCGGAAGTTTATAATAAATATTCATAGATTAAGTAAAATTGCTACTAATAGGTATGAAATATTATAGATCAGCTTATCATGCATGGAATCTTGGAAATGTAACAGTCGCATATTCGGTTAAGTAAAGCTGATAAGCACAGTAAAAATCGTTATGTCCCACATTAAAATTTCCGTAATTTTACTTAGTTTCAATATTGGGGAAAAAACTAAAATGTTTGTTATTTATAATTGGGTTATTATCAACTATAGCAATTATATTTTTTTAAGATATTGACATTAAGTATGTTTTTTCTAGGCTGTAATGTTTAAAGGGTTTATTATAAACAAATAAGAGAAAAATTGTGTTCTCATAGTAATGAAATACTTTCTATAGTAGCTTGCGATTAACAAAGGAAACAAACAATAAACTAAATTTGTTCCTATCGAGGTTTGATTTAATTTCGAAACTCTTAGGTAAAAACTGTTTTCTCATAGTATAAAAGAAAACGGTTTGTTTACTAGTATTCACTTATTTTTCTGTTGTTTTCTTTTTCTTTTGTGACTGCTATGGGAAAACAGCTTTTTATACAAACAGCATCTATAACCTTGTTATATATAAAGATAAACCAATCAGAAACCTCAATCAGAATCATGTGGTTTTTGGTTAGATTCTTTTACTGATTCGCAACCTGCTATAAAAAAATAACTTTTCGCAGTCTACGATGATAAAATATTTTCAGTCAAAATTCTGCTGTTTCATTCTGTCCTAAAAATTATCCAACTTTTTTTAAATTAATTATTTTTCGCTGTAATCCTTCGAATGCTAAACAGTGCTTCTGGTTTAACTGACTATCACGCATGACATAGACATGTGCAAAGGAGGTTCCAATTTAATTTTTGAGGAAATTTGCTGATCCAGTGCTTGACTTCAACTGAATAGTCGCTGTATAGAATCCTTTAAATGTATGATTAAAAACAATAGGCCCGTATTCTTCTTCTATAGTACCACACTCGAATCAAATGTAGACGATCAACATATACCGGAATATGGTGTTTGCAATTACTCTAGCAGACCTTTTCCATTTTGAGAACTATATGGCAGCTACAGCCTTTGTGGTGATGAGTGTATGTTCGCTGTACTAAGGAAATGTGTTTGTTCTCTGTGGTTATTAATAATTACTATTAAAAAATACATGTAATTAAAAAATGTTTCAGAGAAGGATATCAAAATGTGGTCACTGTTTAAATAAGAACCGTTGGCTTGATAAACTTTCTCAAGTAGGACAATATATCGCTATATAGAAATATATTCAAATGTTATTAATATTGATATTTTTTTATGTCGAAATATTCATACATCGAATCGGACCGATATATCAACACCTCGAAATTTCCATATTGATATAACGATACCTCAACCTGCCGATGCTATGCTATATCGATATGTTGATTATGAGTTAGTTATCAGTATTTATCAATGTAACAGCTCTTACCAATGTACTAATTTTAGGAAAATAAGGATTGCTGCGTTCGAAGTTGTTTAGGTTCTTTACTTGCCAAAAGTTAGTTAATAATGATTTTTTTCTTTATCCAATAAATCTTTTTATCATGAGGATATTTATTGTCGTGGGCAACGACGGTTGAACTTATAAATAATTCTTATTAAATTAACATCTGTACTTAATATCCGACTGTACTTGGAGTGTAAGTATAAATATATGTTTCAAGCATTAAAGGGCATTTAAAAAAAATATGAATACAAAGGAGCTACTTAATTATACATTAATATTTTTTTTAACGGGTGAGGCAACATTTCGGATTGGATCTAATCCACATATCGATATATTGAAACGTATCGCTCTTTTTATATCAATAAAATATATGTTTGCCAATTTATCGAATATCCATATTTGGGAACAGGGTTGCGCTGATAATCAAATTGGCCGATTTATCGACCGCCGATTATTTATAATGTAATGTTGTGATGTGATATGAAATGCGTACTATTATTAATTTTAGGTAATTGATTATAATATTTCAAAATTAATCACAATTATAGTAGCTGCTACTATCGATAATTAGAAAAGAAGTGGTGTAAATTATGCAGGATTAATTGTTATTCTCTGCCCATGGTTTTCTTGCCACGGGATATCTGCCTAGCAATAATAACAAAAAACAAGTAAGATCGATTATCAAAACCGATTAATCGGCCCAAAAACCGATACCGATTATTCGGCAAAATGGCTGATATGACCGATTATCTACCAACCCTCTTTGAGAATAATTAATATAATCAGTACATCTACAAATCAATATGTATTAATATAATTTTAATATCAAGTATTTATTTGCAAGTTACAACGACTTCCTAGATCATTACAACTGTAGCCAGGTACTTAAAGCACTATTTTTTTCCAGTGTTTACAATACATTTTTGATTTTTGGTAGGTACCTATTGACTGTCCATATTTTATACCGCGAAATTGTATCAGATATATGAAATCTATTTATCCTAGCAAATGTTAATATTTTCTAATAGGAAAATTTATTGTGTCTATTATTTCAAATTGTACCAAATTATTGTGATTAGTATATTGTATTAGAGCAGTTTACGAATCAGCGAACTCAAAAGCTATTAATTTTTAAAAAGTGTAGTGTCAAACAACTTTCATTTCCTTCTTTATTTTACTTCGTCAAACCAGCCTTGGATGCGACCTACCTCCATTTACCTTGTTCAAATTGAATTCGTATTTTGCGCCATATAACATCGACCAGACCCTTGGCGTAGAAAAATGCCTACTGTTTAAAGCTCAGCATCGAAGCTTTTACAAAGCGCCTCTGGACCGGTCTTCCTGCACCTGCCAAGGTCTCCTAACACAATTAATTCTGACCTGGAGGGCGGAATGCCGTCTTTCGTAACGTGTAGTTTGTTTTTCTTTATTTTTACAAGCGGGTTCTTAACGTGTCATCTGCTGGCAAGCAGCACAACCCCGATGGAATTTTCATTACCAATTTTATTCTGCAGCACTTACTAAGAAGATCAAAGAAAACTTTTTGCGGACCTTATTAACGAACATTTCTTATATGTAATTCATTTGCGACCAAATATTTTAATTGCAAGGGCCATATAAAGTATAAATACAAGACTAAAGTACCTTCCAATGATATAAAAAATTTACTTTTGGTTTAAAAGCTGCTAGTAATATTTTTAGAAATTGGAAATTTGTATGCTTATTTGACTTGCAGGGGGGGGGGGGGGTTGATTTTTACAGTTTAATTAGAAAGAAAACTGTCAAGTGAACAATTAATAGTAATAGTCAGAGATCTAATAGATTTCCTAGCCTATAACTCAATTCTTTTAAGCACTGCTAAAACTAATATTTTATATTTAACAATGTTTTTAGATTATTTCCCAGTAGGATATTTATTTTCTTATACTGTCAATACCTTTATACATGTAGGATAGTACTATTGATTTCATGAAACAAATAGTATTACAGATTAAATGAAAAAAATACTGTAAAATGTATTCTATAGTAGTAATGTGTGGATGTAGCAATCATGTAATTTTTAATATGGTGGCACTCACACGACGGTGGTTCAGTTTAAGAAGTCGAAAATTATACAAGGTGTCTCTAAAAGGTCTGTACAAAACGCTACTACATATTCCTGAGACCAAAATAGGCCGATTTAAGTCAACTTACCTAAATACAAAAGTGTACGATTACTGAGTTACAGTCTTCTAATGTGAGACTTGTCCGATCACTTTTCTGCATATAACTATGGTAATAGTTGCACCAATGTTTTGTGTGCGTACGTTACTCATCAAAGTTGCAGGTTACAGCCTAGTTTCGTTTTAATAAGTCCACCAGAGGCGTCTCAAGTAGGAGGACCAGGTACTGTTTGCTACAATATCTTTTAGATTATTTTGTTTTTCTTATTTTTGATATAATCGAATTCAGTAAGCAAGAATACCCAAAAAAAAGGTACTCTTGTTAAAAGTTCATAAACGCAACCGTTTTCCATAGAACTCAATTTTCATGTAAAATCGATATGCCATAAAATTTGGAAACGTCATGCTATGGTGAATAACTTTGCAGCGTAGATTAAGTACAAGACAATAAAAGCTCATATAAACATTTGTCAGCAAACGCTTAGTTTACGAGGTACAGTCCATTTAGCGTTACTAAATAAAATTATGTTTAGATAAAGCTCTTTCAAATATTACAACCACTGATTTGGTTAATTTTTATACTTCCTCGCCATTTCGGCCAGCTTAAAAAATGAATTTGATAAAAGATTTTTCTTTTGAACACCCCACTATACTAGAAAACCATTATTTAAACTGCTATTATGATTCAGTGGCGTAGCCACAGGGAATGTTGTGATGTTTAACCCGTTCAGTTGAGATTTTAGAATTTTAAAGCATTCACTGCCTATACAAGAACATCTTGACTACTACTATGCTACTGTAAACATTAACATTATTTAATAATACTTAGAGCAGTAGAGTTTTAATATGTGTAAAAACTTCGTGAAAGTAAAAGAACTGTAAAAAATATACTGCCTTCAAGTCTTTTGAAATTATAATAAAGTTTTTCACAAGATCGGCCGAAAGATATTGTTTAAAAAATTGGAAAACAGGAGGAATATGAACTATATCTCTATGAGACCATAATTTTGTGAAAATTGTAATATAATGATTGTTTACTGAAAACGATTTTATAAATCCAAATAAATTAAATATAAATAATTTATATCTGTTAACAGAAAGCTACTTAATTAGTACATTGAAAATTCCAGCTTTAGCATTTTAGATTATTACGCCAATCTACATTTCGAAGCTTCATCTATTTCGTTCCCGCGTTTATCATTAGCCGTTGTACCGTTGCATACATACGGTGGTTTCACGGATACGTAAACTAACTTTGTAATTCCTATGTGCTCACAATTAATGTAATGCAAAAGTAGTAGCCTAGTTTAATTTTTATTCAAAAATGAAAGCTAGATACGTTTAAGTTAATTCCGCTGAATATACAGGGTGTTCCATGACAGCTTACGGGTGTGTTGCTGAGGTCATTTAAAGTCAAAACTGTCTAATGAACATATGCCCAAAACTCTATCCTAACTGAGCTATGGTAATTTGAAATCTGAATAAATATCAGGTAAAATCTCATTAAAAATCAGTTAAAAAGAAGTCGCTTTATTGCATTAATTGTTCAAAATGTCCACCCAATTGCTGTATAGATATTCTAGCTCTTCTCAGAATTGAAGAGGTGGCTCTGCTAACAATCTCAAGATCAGCATGAATCTATAATCCTAGCAACAAGTTGTTCTGTTTGCAGGATTTTCTGCATAAACAAGACTTTTCAACCTTCCCCAAAGAAAATAATCCAGGAGATTAAGGTCGGGTGACCTTGCTGGCCAAGCAACTGCTGCTAATTTTGATTAAGAAAATCTGTTACTTGCCTACCAAAGTGAGGAGGCGCGCCATCGTGTTGTATCCACATTCGTCGTCTTACATTGAGAGGAACTGCATCCAGTAATGTTGGAAGGTCATTTTCCAAATAACGTAAATAACGAAAGGCCGTGAAACGTTCTTCTATTATAAACGGACCAATGAGATGGTCATCAATAATACCACACCAAACATTCACCGAAAATCTATTTTGAAAATTAGTTTTCCTAGTTTCCCGTGGGTTTTCAAGTGCCCAACAATGTGAATTCCTGGTGTTATTGATGCCGTTTCGGGTGAAGGTAGCTTCATCACTAAACAATATGTTCCGACAAAGCCTTCGATTTCTTAATAACCAGCGACTAAATTCAAGTCTTGCTGCATAGTCGGCAGGTTTTAAAGCTTGTACAGGTAAGATATGGTATAGGTACAAACCGAAATTGTGTAAGGTTCTCCATGCTCTCATGCGGCTTACGTTAAGTCTGTTGGATATTCTTCGGACACAGTAGTAGAAGGTTGAGCGTCAACCATATTAAGTATTGCTTCTTCTTGTGCAAGCTGTTGTTGCACGGGACGTGCAGAAGTAGCTGCAGGAAATTTGCCCGTTTCTCTTAAACACCGATGGACATTGCTAAAAACTTGTCTACAAGGCACTTTACGAGTAGGAAATCGCCGACGATATTCTTCAACTGCCGCTCGTCCGTTTCCATTACAGAATCCGTAAACATAGTGCATGTCGGCGTAATTCTTCATTGATGAACATACTTTTAAACTAATTTGAATGTTAAAGAAAGACGAAATACGCTGAATTAAATTAAGTGACGTTTCCTATCACAATGAATGACAACTGATGAATCACAGCCACCCCGACTTTTGAATAACAGCGAAATCCAGCAGTGCATTATTAGCTAAAACTTCAAATACTTGTAGCTCAGTTAGGTTAGAGTTTTGGGCATATGTTCATTACACATTTTTGACTTTAAACGACCTCAGCAACACACCCTTAAGCTATGGCGATCATGTCATGGGACACCCTGTATAATTTTCATACTATATAGTACAGGGTGTCCTTTAAATACCTTAAAAGCTTCAGGTAGCACTCTTCTGTAAGAAATATAGTCCTCAAAAACACTAACACGAACTTCCTATAGTGCTTAGTTTCCTCACACGAGACACTTAAAGAATATTATACTTGGCAACGTTGACGATGTCTTTGCATTTATGGAGAATTTAATTAGTAGGCCGACATTACATAAGTAAATCAAAGATTTTGACAAATGTCGAAAAACAAATTTTCTACTTTTCATCACAATACCATGGCCTTGCACTGTTGTCAAATGTAGTATTTACCAAATTTATCATTTTTAACAGTACTTCCAGAAGAGCAGCTAGAGCGTCAACTCAATATTAATCTTTACATAATCAAGTGGCAGTCAGTCACTTATCGGCAGATACGTGCAACATTAAAGTTCTCGTTATTGTTTCCATGAAATTCTGTTTTAAAGATATGAACTTTAACACTCTCGTACAAGAAAACTAAGCTCCAAATACCTACTTTTTTTTGAAGATTTGTATTAAGCATTCATGAAGGAAAAATTCTACCTGAAGCTTTTAAGGCATTTAAAGGACACCCTGTATGTACGTAAACGTGTAATATTTCCCGAATTTTATACCAATACTGCATTTTACGAAACATCAAAAGGCGAGACAAATATTGAAAAGACTAAGGTATTATCTGAAGTATGAGAGTCCAAGCAAAGCAATACCGAATCTTCAGAAATGTGTACCAGAACGTAGAAAGTTGAAGCAAAATACTTAATTTCTACATTAATACCATCAAAAGTCTAAAATTCAGAAATGTAAAAATTCGATGATTAAGTATTTAAGTATTTAATCAATCATATAACGGTTTATTTAAAAGAAAGTAAAATATTCCTATGCTACACTAATATTGTGCTGTTTTATAGATTAATTCAGTTATATCTTAAAATATATATAAAAAAGAAGGAAGCAGGTAACTACCTACAGATGATATACATTATGAATACGATAAGCTTCAAAAAATCTAACACTAAAGACATTGTTAACTGTAATAAAATAAACAGTATGGGGTAAAACGCTCTATAAATAAGTTCATAATTTTAAATTAGAGTACAAAAGTGGGATAAAATACTGTTTTAATCTATTCCCCAGGCCCAAGAAACTACAATCCAATTGTACCAAACAAGGCACATAATTATGAATGTTTAATTTCAATTCAAACTGAACAAGCAACTACGGTTGTTGTCATTTGCACTGGCATAAATGTCCTTTCATACGTTTAAACTGAGCAAACAATACTTACCATTTAACTTCAAACCTTTTCGAAAAAGCCTTGTTGGTTACGGTTATAACATCAACAAAACAAACACCATTTCATTAACGAAACCACTTATAACGTATTATTTTAGTGCTACGCGCAGCGATTAGAAATACGTAAAAGTTGTTCAGTGTACCACGAGCGCGAATATACTCTCACTCTCCAAGTTCAGATCTAACTGACGCACTGAATTGGAAGGAATTGAGTAGGGGACCACAGCGAACTGAATCGGAGTTCTTTCGCACCGAGTGCTGTCCTCGAATTTGTTATTCATGCTTCCAGTACGCAGGTTAACAAGATGAGGCTGTTCAAGAGGAAATTCGACCTTCACGTCCTTCGTTTAATTTAGTTAATTATCAAAAAGAAGGACATTAAACCTTGGGCAATTTTTATTAGCTCATAGCCACACCACTACTAATGAAAGAACAGCAATATCTATTATCTTCTAAAACAACAATTATACAAGCTTCCTCACTTTTGTGAAATTCTTGATCATTTGCACCTCATTGCTCCTTAAGGTCAGGTCCATGGCACAACAGTAGGGTTGCCAGACGTCCCGGTTTTGCGAGATTATCCCGATTTCGAGCTTTAAAAATTAAATCTCTGTACCCCGATAAGAGGTTTCGGGACCGTCAAATATCCTGGTTTAACAAAACTAGTAAAAAATCCTGTAAATGGTAAAAACAAGAATACAAAGAAACAAGACAGGAAGAGGGGGAGGCTAAAAAGGCATCGAGAAACAGTGTGTTAAATAAATAATTTTAATTATGTAAACCGTATTTCCGTTCCATTTCATTCCGAGAACATTTCAGAAGACCCTCGTAAGTAGTACCATTGCACGTAGAAATTATGCATACCGTTTTATAATAATCCATACAAAATTTGGGGCCATTGCCCCCCCCCCCTTCTTGTTCCGGTTATGATATTTACAAATCTGGTACCCTACACAGCAGGTGCTTTACACAACCTAAAAATAAAAACAACTAGAGGCGTCAAATAATAGAGCTCGGTCGCTCTTGGAAAAGATGGAATATACTTCCGCCGATTAAAAAAATTGAAAAACTCTAACTAGCAAAAAAAAGAGTATGTTGTTTATTTTAATATTATTACAAATACGCTGCAAATCTTTTCGGTGAAAATCTGGAATAAATACTATTCACAAGGACCCTACTAAAATACGAGGGCTGTTCTCTTTCTGCTGAGACTAGTAAAGTAATACATATTTTATTGACGAAACAAATTTATTTATAATTTTTCAAAGTATTCCCATCCTCAGCCAACGCATTCTTGTAACCGTGAAAACCAATCTCCAAAACATTTTCTCCAATCTTCCCGCGTTAGGTTATTTATTGCATTTTTAAATGCATCAAAGGCTTCTTCGGCTGATATAAAAACTAAACCCCGTAACGGTGCTAGGTCTGGACTAGACGGCGAAAGACCCATTATTTCAATGTTTTGGGCATTCAAATACTCAGTCGTTCGAGCAGCAGCGTGCGCCCGAGCATTATCTTGATGCAAGATGATCCTTCCTCTTGGACGTTTTTCGCAAACATTTTGGAGAACTTGAGGCAAACAAACTATAGTGTACCATTCAGCATTAACAGTACGACGATCCTCTAGTGGTACAGTGGAAACATGTCCAGTAATTCCAAAAAATGTGGCGACCTTCTTTTGGTTTCAACTTTTTTCACGAACAACTTTTGTTGGAGCCGATTCGTTTTCAAAGACCCAAACTGCCGATTGTTGCTTTCTTTCGGGATCATAGCAGTATACCACGTTTCAGCACCTGTAATGATGTTGTACACCAAATGAGACGATCCATTGTCAAAGCGATGCAGTGTATATCTGCACCATGCCACACGGTTTTCTTTTTGAACTGGAGTCAAATTGTGGGGAATCTAACGGGCACAAAACTTACGTACCATCAAACATTTCTGTAAAATGGTGTCCGTTGCATTCACACCAATCTTTAAAGTAGCTTGAATACTCCTGGCAGTAACATGCCGGTCCTCTTCAATTATGTTTCCTACAAGACCAATATTCTTTTCGGTAACTGCCGTTTTTGACTTAGGAGCTCGAATGTTGTCATTTAAGGAAAGTCGACCACGTTGAAATTCATTGTACCACCGCTTTACGGTTGTTAAGGAACACGACTTGTCAGCAAATACTCGATTGATTTCCTCAAAACATTATTTACGCCTTAAGCCACGCGTGAAATTCTAAACAATTACAGCTCGACAACGCTCTTTATTCAATTCCATGATTTCTTGGGGAAAGGATTACTTTAAAATTATGTATTTTTAAAACCTTCAAGTATATTTGACAACTTTCACTATAATTAAACTTGTAAAGAACTACGTTAAAATGTCAAGCAAAATTTGTTTCAAAGTATCACAGCCTGCTAGATAGGCTCAGTGGAAAGAGAACAGCCCTCGTATAATATACATAGAAGGGTGGTATTCGAAAAGATAATTACATTTCAACTCCAGCCCCAAAGTTCGACTTTCAATTGAAAGTTCCGCAATTACAGTCGCAGTTGAAGATTTATAGTCGAAATTTCATTATTTTATTCAAAGTGGCTCGTCTATAGTTTAGTAAAACGAATGACAAATCGGTTCCGAAGTTGCTGCTAAACTCGGAACACTTTATATTAAAATATTAAATCTCAAAATATCATCTTCTGTATACATGTAACATGTAAGGTTATACAAATGTCGTCAGAAGTTTCATAAAGATTTGATATACTTAAAAGGATCCTAAATCGATCTGGCAAAAGTAAATGTAACTTTTTACATCAGCATACCATTATATTTTTTTCAGTTCTTTTCGAGGCTAGGACCGTCTCCCTGAACACTGTAAAGCGAACTGTAGTTAATATAAAAGACAATGTGTATAGTGTACCACAAATAAATTTATAGCAGGCTCGGCATTATTTTAGTTGTAACAAAATTAAATCAATATTCATATTGTGGCTGTGCGCATTATATTCTTAAATCTTAATGTATTCATTGTAATAAAGTGAAAACGTTTCATTAAGTTCGCATGTATTATAAACGTCGGTTGATTTTACCGTATTATTATACTACCTTAGCAATTTTCTACCATCAGTTTTTGTGATTTTTTCGATATCTTTCTCACTTTATTTCAATCTTGGCTATGTTGTCTACTAGTAAAAAAACACTAGTACAAAGGTCGCCTATTAATGTAGCGACGGTGACAATAGAAAACGACGATTTTAGCTTGTTTTGGATCACTTTAGTCGCCCCTTAAAATAGAAATATACCAACCCGTTCTAAAAATAGTAGGGTTCCTTTATGTCTCGTAAATTTTCAAAAAACTTATCATTTTCTGCATTAACAGTCTTTCTTTTGTTAATCGTGAGCAACATCTAATGAGAATGGCTTCTATTTCTTTAGAATCGATTACTTTAAAATCTTGGATATAATTAAAAACCTGTTCTAAAAAAGTAGGATCCCAGAATAGACAGCAATATGAACTTTGTATAGAAAAATTATAAGTATCTATTAAGACGCACAAATAAATTGTTTTTTAAAAGTGACATCGCAAAGTGATGAATGTTTTCTCTCAATCAACAATCAATTTTAAACAAACGAATAAATAATATACGTCAATATTTAAAGTAGCATTGATATTTTACATATATTTTCATGCTAATAAAATTATGTTAACTTGAAGATTACCTCTATACCTACAGTTAATTTTTGTATTTTAGTTCATCATCATCTTCAACAGCCTTTACGTCCCACTGCTGGGCATCGGCCTCTTCTCTGCCACGTGTTTCTCCTCAGCGCTAAGGTAGAAACACGGGGAACCTACAGTTTAACGTCGAATCCGAACGACAGAAATTACAGAGAAGGTTTTTCGCATTAAGATCCCACGGTTGCAAGCCGAATTGGGAAATTGTGTGTGGTGGGTTGCAGACAAGATTTTTATAAATCTGCATTGTTCTGCTTAGGTTTCGAACCCAAGCCAGAATCGACGTTTTATTCAGAAAGCGAGCGCTCTACCAACTGAGCTACCACCATATTTTAGTTAGTTAGTTTTAAATATTTTATCTATGAATCATCATCATCATCATCATCATCTGACATGGAGCTGACTCGGAGGTCACTCCTGGATACGCCAGGCCTACCCCATGCCAGTAGGTGGGTAGGAATGTGCGGGATATGGTGGGATCGGGTGGGGTGCTGCAGCGCGTTAGCATGCCCGCAATGTATACCGCCTGACACCGCTACTGCAACAC